>JAPDSC010143890.1:0-16272 GCA_026290005.1 Latrodectus geometricus
AAACCCTTGCATCATAATCTACAAGAAGAATAAAGAAATTTCCTTTTGAAAAATTTTTCCTTAATGAATAGTAAAATTCAATTTTTCTTTAAGCAGCAGCAGGAATATCGACCAGATAACTTTATGCAAAAGTATAAAAAGCAATGAGAAAAAAATGTCCAGCGAAAGTCATTAAGGCCATTTTTTGTCCCTTCATCAAAGTTCAAAAGTAGGTCACATAACATTGTGACTTGTTATCTTTTTTATGAAGAATAAAAATTTTCAGATTAATTACACAGTAGTTAACTGAAATTTTAAAAAGTGAGTATAAATTATCATTTTTTGGAGCATAAGTTATAATTTAAATGTATTTCATGTATAACTATATATATTATATAATTTAAATGTATAGTAGTGTTATATCATATTTGTATTTTCTAAATTATTATAAAAATGCTCATTTGTTACTTTTATAATCATAAAAAAAATTATATGCATGTGTATGCAATTTATTTTAAATTGACTCTTTGACCTTTTATTTCAAACAATCTATTTCCATCACAAGATCTTATGGAATTAATATTTTTAAATTTTCTATGATAAAGAAAATATAAATAAATATTTTATATATCCAGTGATTGATTGAAATTTATATATTTTATGCATTAAACTGAGCTACGCTGAAAACATATCAAAAGTATTTATCATGATTTTAAAACAAGGAGTTTTTTGATTTTCACAACATGTGCCTTTTTTTGCAATAATATAAAATGTTTCATTATGCTTTTTACCGGAGTGACTTTTAAAGTATTATTTTTAAAGTATGAAGTCATAAAAAAAAAATCAAACAACTCCTAAAATTCGAGTATATTAACATAGAAAATAATGTAAAATGATTAAAATTTATGTGAAAAAATGTAAAAGCTTCCTTAACCATATAGAAATATTTCGTAATTTTTCAAATTTACCATATTAAAACGGATGTATTTTTTGTTCTGTTGCTTCAAATTATCAAAAACGAAAGAAGTGGTTATTTCTTGTTTGATAATTTGGTCATATTCACTGAAAAAGACGCGAATATATTTATTATAAGAAAAAATAAATTATTGGTAAAAGTGTATATTGCATTTGAAAAAATTACATCATCTTTAATTTATTTAATTAGCAAATCCCAAGCAATTCATCACTTTACCGTTTTGTATTTAAACAAATTACGTATTGAAAATATGATTTCTTAAATACAAGTGGAGTTATGTACTCAATAATGAGAATCCAACGGTGTTTTATTTTTTATTGTGGTTAAATGATATTAATTAAACCTTGTTGTTTGAAATGACAAAATTTACATAAAACCACATTATATAATTAAATATTCAGTTTAAAATGAGTTACGTAAAAGTAAATTACTTTATAAATAATTTCTCCAACATTTATTCCTTACAAATTAGTTCAACTTAATCTATTTTGGAAATTTACAATCGTATATCACCTTATATGACAATATAATTAAATTCTGTTTCATTCATTTGCTAATGTAAATATCAAATTTATCATCATGAAGGTACTAGAAAAATGCATGATAAATTTATTAATGAACACCATAAAACTACAATCTGAGTATAATGAGAAACATTTACATGTATTATAAGGTAATCGGATTTTTTTTGTTTAGAGAGTGAAAATGCAATGTTATACATGTATACGAAATCAATGTGAGTGTGAAATTCATAATTAAAATAATCTTGAAAACTATCTGTTTATTATGCACATAATATCATTAATAAGTAAATAAAGGGTATTATTTGTTTAATGTATATTACTTTTATTATTAAATTTTAAAATTTATAATATAAAGTTAATTGGTTTGAAAGTAAATTATGCTTAGAACTAATTGCAAAACAAGTAGAAACAAGTCATCATTTTATTTGAACCCAATATTTGCTGTCTAATATTTTTTATGCCAATATTGCTTTTTAAAACTGCATATTTTATGAAGTTGAAGATTTTCTAAAAATGCTTTTCACAACAATTTCAATTACAATAACAGTTACATAAAATGTAATAAATTTAATGAAATTAATGTTACCAATCTCTTTCTATTTTACTCCATTTTCATTAACTTGATTAAAAGGTATCTTTTTTAATTTTTATAGATTTAAATATCATATGAATTAAAGTAGTATCTCATTTATTCATATGTCAATTTATTCATTCCTCACTAAAATAAGTCATCTAATTAACTTTCCTACTGAAATTCCTACAAATCAATTAATTTTCTTCCGATATTTTATTAAAATCTTACATTCAGTAATAAATCAAAATAAGTAACTTTGTTATTTTTTTATCAAAGTAATCAGTTCGTACTTGCTTTCTGTGTTTTCCTTAAAAGCTTCTAAGCTCCTTTGATGATTTGAAATTTTGCTCCCTATTAATTACTGAAAAAATAAATAAGTGAAATATTTTTTCTCTGATTTGTTGTTTGTTTTGAAATAAAATTTGTCTTACGGTTCCCATTTATTTTCATTTTCTGTTTTCAATATTTTTTTTTATTTTTCATTTTTAACATCTTATGCATGTAATAATACGTTGGACAATAATGTTATTCAATTAATTATCTTAAAATATAAATTGTTTTGCTTTAAAATCAATCTGAATATTAATATTTAATTTCAAGTAGTTAATTTCTAAACATTTGAAATAAAATGCAAAATTTTATCACGAAGCATTTTTATAATTTTAAGAAAATGTTGAATGAATGAATTTTATTATTTTTAATATAAAGCATACTTAAATTTTGCCAACAATAAACATGTATGTGAATAACAATGTACGTGAATCTTAAGTGTTAAGTATGTCAATTTAAGTTATTTAATTAAAATTTCATTACAACAGTTTCTTATTCGCCATTTTCAATAGAGAAAATATTATTGAATTTATTTAGAGTTAAATACCTTCTTAATAATAAATAATGTAAAAAAAACATTTATAAATAATTTTTCAGTAAATGAAGTATAACATTTTTATTTTTCACAGATTTCTTAAAGTAATATTATAATTTAATATTTTGTTTCATTTATATCTAATTAAATAAAAAAATATAATGCTTTTGTTTATAGTAAGTTCATTTTTTGTTGTGATAACTTTATGTAACAAACGAATTAATATATATTAACAAAATAAATTTCATCTTTTTCGTATGTCAATTAATAACTAGAAAAACAATAAATATTACAAAATAAGTATTTATAAGTATCCGTACAATATTAATATATTTTCAACAAAATATAACTTGAATTTTCCATAAAATTAACTTTTATAGAAAATTATTCAAATTATCTTTCTCCTGTAGAATTCTGATGAAACGTTAAAAATTCTACATTTCAGAAATACTTCTAATCATTAATTTAAATTATCTATGAAAACTGTCGTTTTAATCTGATTTAAACTTTAATGCATTTTATTTATTTGGCTTTTTTCCTTAACTGTAGCCTCACAATTTCAAATCACAGTACTCTAAGCACTTTTCCCTGTGGTCCATTTGAATGGAGTTTTGAAGTAATGTTCATTAAAGGGGTAATTACGGCTCTAGAGCTAGTAACAACTAGCACGCAATTTGAACTCCTTACTCTGCAAAACGAGCTGACTCTGTAATTGTAGATCTGGTGCTCTCACTCTATCCGTCCACCCCGTCTTTTCTGTAGTCACATAAATAACGTTAGAAGCGGATACATTTGGCGACAAAAGAGCCTGGCTCATTTCCGCTTATCTTTTCGCCTTTATTGCAT
Organism: Latrodectus geometricus; assembly: GCA_026290005.1. NCBI lineage: Eukaryota > Metazoa > Arthropoda > Arachnida > Araneae > Theridiidae > Latrodectus > Latrodectus geometricus. The sequence goes on from JAPDSC010143890.1 coordinate 3,765, forward strand.
GTTTTAATAACTTCGCATCCCTGTCCGGAATCTGACGGGTAGAAGGAAAATATTGAACGATGAAAACTCATTTTGAAAATTTGAGAGGGAAAACATGATTTTAGAAAATGAAGAATCATAATTTAGGCGACGCAGTATGTTTAAAATATCAAAAGCAGCGCAGCATTGAGATTTGGAATACACTTCAAAATTTTAAATAAGCTAAATGTCTTCATCATTGCCTAGGCCATAAATAAAATGGCAGCATTATCAGTAAAACTTATTCAGATTAATAATAATATTATAAAACTTTTCAATCGAGGAAATCTTTGAATGAGATTTACATTTTCGCTCTTCCGGTCGTGAGCAAACATAGTGCCATTAGTAGCTGATAAGATATAATTAGGATATAGAGGCAAATTATGACTTAATTAATATTTAATGTGAAAAGATTGATAAGAGCTAGTTTATGTAGGAACGGAAACAATATATTGTTGCGAAATTTGCTTTTTTCAGTAATTTCCTTATCCTTTTATAGTAACTATATATGGATATAATTTTATGCAAAATTTTAATACTAAATCATATATGTGTGAAAACACAAACTAAATATAAGTAACATAATAGCATAAAAGCAAATAATATCATTTTAATATCCTGCATTTAGTGGGTGGTATTTATGAGAAATATAATTATAAATTAAATTTTGTATAGAATGTATGTTTGTTAAAATAAAGTTTTATATTTCTAAGGCATCATTATGACTGTGAATGAGTTATTATAAATTAATATTTATATTTTAATATTTGGTCTCTCATGAGAAAAAAAATGTATGAGAAATATTGGTTCAACTTGTTTTAAATAAAAGTTTAAAGGAATTTAAATTTATATAAAGAAATTGATAACAATATTATATTGGCTAAATATATAAATTTATTTACAGTATTAATTTTTAAAATGTTCAGATTTTCTACTTATTAAAATAAAAGATACCGTTCAAAAACAGTATATGAAATAATAATAATATGCATTGTAATACTTGAGAAAAGTAACCTCAAACATATATTTCTGCGTCATAAGTTGGTATGAATTTTTCTTGAGCTAATTTACTAATACGGTATATTTAAATTATAAATCTTCAAACTGTAACTTAAATTAAAAAACGTTATAAAATAAATAAATTGTGTGTGATGCACAGTAAAGTTTTTTAATTAAGTGGATTTAAGATATCCTCCATTGTACTGCTTAAACAATTGAATATGATAAAGATATCTGAACATTGTAAGTAATTTGGCATTTTCTGCATAAGTAATGAATGATTCTTATGAAAACATCTGCTATGTCACAGAAATTAAACATTTTATTTGCTTAAGTTTGTTTAAGACTATACAATATATCTGATCTGAAATATATATCAAAGACATTCAGTTTGTATATGAAGTAGATGTAAGTCAAAAAGGCGAAGTTAGCTTCACCAAATTCCACAGACTTAGTGGCAAAGAGAACAGTTTACTTTAGATAGAATTATTTAGATTTAAGACATTATCATTAACATAATTTTTACAAGAATACCATCAGGAGGAAAACAAATTTGTTATATTTCATGAAGGGAGAATCCATTATTTTCTGTAGAATTTCATAAAATTAAAAATTCAGTAGAGTGAATATTACTTCCACAAAATATTTAAGCTAGATATAAAAGCTATAATTGAAATTCAAACCATTGCTCAACTTTCAAACCAGTTTGTAAGAAATTTCTTGATAAATGATACGGCAATCAGTTGAAAATTTTAAATTATGATAAGTCCTATTTTATATTACTTAAGATTTTATGCATGTGAAATAACATGTAGAAGCTTTGAGAAATGTTGATTTTGATAAAAGTGTTATAGGTACTATGTAGAAATATGTGCTTATATCTAAGAAGAAAAAGAACACATAGAGGCATTGTCTGAACTTTTAATTGAGGTCATTATGCGTTTTTACATCATCTTAGAAAACATATGGCTAAAATACAATTTTATTGCTGAATACAAAAAATTCAAATTTTAAAATATATCAAATATTTTTATCTGTATTTCAGATCACCATAGCTTTTATTCTCTCTCTAAGTAAAAAATATATCCGTTATGTAAATTTAGTTTCATTAGAGCATTTGAAGGAACTACATGCCCAGAAGATCAATCTAATATGAAATTGAAATATGCTTATATCTTATTTATCACACATTTAGAAGTATAAAACGAAAAGCTAAGTTTCATAAAGACAAAATGTTAGGAAATGCTGTTATAAATCGTTGAATAGTATAGTGAAAATTCACTACATAGAAGACAGTAAATTAACTAAGCCAAAAAGCATTTGACAAAAGGGAGTCATTCAGTGTAATTAACAATTATTGCTATTATGATAGTTCCCAGCAAAATATGACTTAGTGATCATAATATGCGCTTTTTAGCGTTTCAGGTAGCTAATAATATGTGAAAATTTTCCCATTTGGGTCTCATTCCATACTTTAATCCTTCTAAACTTAATGAATTTTTTATTTTGTAAAATAGATTATAAAAATGCTGTAAATACCTATTAAAGACTGTTAAAAAAGACTACCAAGTCCAAGTTTTTGATTTAAGTGCTATATTTCATTTATTTACAAAATATTAAACACTTAATTTAAGTACACTTCCTTTTGCAGATAAAGCGTACAATGCGGAGAAAAAAATATTAAAACTAAGGTAAAAATTCTTAACTTTTATAATCAAAAGATAGTTTTTCATTGATTCATTTTTTAAAACTTACAACAACCTTTTACAATAATTATTAATAAGAAACCAATTGCTATTTTTATATTTTAAATTACACTGTTGGCAATCTTCCTACAGGATGTTGTAAATGCAAGATCTTGAAGGAAAAATGCCAATAACATGAAATTTAAAACATGGATTAGCAGATTTGTGATAGGTAAATGAATAGAATTAAGCACAGAAGCATATCACGCGCGCTTGTGGTGCTACTTTAGAGTACTATTTAAGGCTTGGAGATTTCGACGATTTCAAGTTCATCAGCTGTTTTTTTCTTGCGGTTTTTTAAAAAAAATAAATGAATAAATGAAATGATTAATTATATTTTGTTGAAAACAGTGAACATTTTTTTTATCAAATACCCAAGTTCTACAGAGGAATGATAGCGGCCTATCCAGATTGTGGATATATTTCTGGAAATCGGTAGCCGTGTTGGACGAAACTAAACAACTGTAATGCAAATAAGTGATCATTGGGTGCAGGAAGATACGACGGACCGACGTGTTCGATCACATTCACCTCAGTGTTACACTTCTCGAGTTGACAGACAAACTGTAAGCATGACAGTGACAGATCACACAGCCAAATCAAGAACTGTAGGACAGTACATTCAGGCTACAATACATCATACAGTGTCTGCGCTTACCATTCGACCACGTTTACAGCAGAGTGGTCTCTCCTCAAAACACCAATGGTTCGTCTACCCTTGACGGCTGTTAAATAGCTCTATAAACTAAATTCTAATATATATCTATGTGGCCTCCAGCGCTATATCTCTGTGGTGTGTGAACCAGTGGTCCTTCCTTATTTTTAGGGCTTGCTCCCACTCATATTTCAACAAGATAATTAGCGACCACACGTGGCAAGCATTGTCCAAGTGTTCTTCGTCAATCACCTGCTGATTGAGTTACTTCCTTGGCCGCATGCTGTCCTGATTTTCACTGAGAGAAAACATGTGGTCCATAGTTGCTGAATGATTGACAGAGATTATATCCCAAGCTGCCATGCCAGATCATATTTGGCAGCGTTTGGAAAGTGTTTGCTATTCTATACCCAAGATTACATCCAAAGTCTCTTTTAAACAATGTCGAGGCGTGTGACAGTGGTAACCTCCAAAAAGGGAGACTAATCTGGCTACTGATTTTGGCAAGAACCACACTTCAATGAAGTCTATAAATTTAATCATTTGATTCTTGGTCAATATGTTCTCTAAAAAATAAATTTCATTGTGATATCGCTTGTTTCTTTTTCTTGGCATTGCAATTTTGGTGGCAAGCAGTGCATTTGAACATGTTTAGATTCAGCCCTTTTCTTAAAGTAGTATCTTATTCACCTGTAATGTCTTATAAAAATTTACGTAAAAACATACTTTTTTAACAATTAGATTGAATAGAGCAATTGCAAGAAACCATTAGATATGAAATTCATTTTTCTCGCTTAAGTAATGCTAAATAAATTTTCAAAGACAAATTGATCTATTGGAACGCAAATAAGACTTGTGATAAGTTAAAAATATAACTTGAGAGACAAAATAATAATATCCCTATATTATTTTGTAGGACAAGATAAAAATACTAAAAAAAATATTTTCAAAGAAGACATATATAAATTCTTGATTTAACTGTGTAATTGTTTTAAATTAGATGTATTTTTTGTTAAATCTATATTTACATAAACGTGTACACATATAAATATGGATATGTATGAATGTATGTGAGTTCTCTAATTGTATTATAGGTACACATTTACAAATAGAATATACAATATAAAATAAGGAAATTGTATAAATTATTAAATGTCTATTGTTTTTTAATTATTTCATTGTTCAATAAGATGTTAATACTCAAAGTCACAAAAGAGATACATAGGGAATTGTTGTAATACAAATTTGCATCAAATAAGAAATATTTCTAATAAATATTAAACCAATTAAGAATTATTTGGTCTAAATATTTAATGTCTATATCTTTTTAAAAACTGTATTCAAAAATGAAATAATTATTAAAAGTCATAAATTATGCAGCAAATAGTGTTTCTCTATGAAGCAAATTCTTAACATAGAAATAATTTAACTTCCTTTGAGGATAAATTAAGTCAGTGAATTTACTTGAGACATCTTGTTTTCCTTAGTGAAACGAATGTGATTTCCGAGAGTAAAGCTGACAGCATAATTTAGAAGTGATGCGTGTAATTACTTGCTGTCATTTTTCAAAATAATATATTGAAGAACGAAAACATGTGTTCAGTAATTTGTTTTTTTAGGTCTTCTAAGGGAAATGTATACAATTTTTCTTTTTACAAAAATTGGTTATATGTAAATTTTTAAATTCCTTTTAATATTTTTTGTGATCAATTTATGAAACAGTTATTGTATATCAATTGACTGTTATTATAAACTTTTAAAAAGTTTATAAATTTTTCTTATATTTATTTATTTATTTATTATTTCTCTTAAAGCAGTTTTTATGATCTGGTTGAGTTCAAATAAAGCAATATATTTTGGAAATCCAAAACATTATTTTGACAATGCATTTAATTATATATATATATATATATATATATATATATATATATTCTCTTTTTCGCGTCCGTAGAATGTTCAGTTGTAATATTATAGAAATGTTATTTTACCAATTTTTACACAAACAATTCAACGTAAATAATTAAATTTATTAAAAAATAATAATTACAACTTAGATTATATTAGTTATTTTTTATGCATTTTATATTTTAGTGATTAAATTTAAGTAGTTCAACTTTTTCAGTTTAAATATATTACTTTTAATTAATATAAAATCTTATATTTTATTACTTAATTTTTTGAAATCTAAGAACAGCTTAAAAATACTTTAGTTTTAAAAATTAAGGTTTTAATTTTATCACATTCTTGTAATGTATATTTTAATTATGAAATATAAAACTGTTACATAAGTCCCTGCTTCGTGAGTTAATTTTATTAAAAACGAAAGTCTTTTATGATACCACTTTCCTAGAACAGGGAAATCTTTCTTGTCGTTTTAAAAGCGTAAATCTAATAATAATGAAATAACTAATTTAGTAGGACAATTAATTTTATATTTATCTTTTTTATTGAATGAAATATAAAAATAATAAATTCATGCATACACAAAAGACTTCCAGAAAAATAAACATTTTGTTAATTAGGTTAATTAATCTCGCAGTTCGTTGCATTAAACAAAATACTAGTTCATGTTATGAGAGACAGGTTAATCTTAAATTTTCTCAAAGATTATAGGGACAAAGAACTTCAAAAAATTCTTTATTGCCTTTCATCGTACGCATGAGAGAATTGATTATATATTAAAAGTTAATTCCGGATTACACTCTAAAGAAGTGAACAATAGAATTTTATTGTATTCCTTCAGCTTGTTACTTCGTGGAAATATAAAAAATAATTAAAAATCCTGAAAGCAAATGAATATTGAATTTTACACTTGAGTGATTTTCTTTTGTTTGTTAAAACATAAAAATATTATATTTATACTATATTAAACAAAATATCATTTGAAATTTTTATGCGTAACTTTTTCCAGTAATATGACGTTTTTAATTAAATATTCTAAGAAACTACTCTAAAAATATATGTCGAAAAAGTAAACAGCCTTTTGTTTTAAGATTTAGGCTTTTTAAATTTTTATATTTTTTATTGCGAATTGAATAATTTATGCTCACATATATGAACACTACTTATTAACAAAGCTCTCATAACAGGATTTAATAATTTTACCTTTATAAAACTAAATTCTAAAAATATGTATTGTTTATTTTAGAAATATTTTTAAACAATATATTATTTTCAGTAATTTTCATAAGAGATTTTCTTTAATAAGAAATGGTATTTAATCAAAATTTTAAACCAAAATTTTAAATCAAAATTTTAAATTTAAAAGTCATAGGAGCTGGTTATGTATTATAAAATTTCGCATAAAGTTCATCACAGTTCATTTTGAAAGACCTTAAAATTAATTGTTCAGAATTCACATGGTATTGAGAAAATCTGGGAGAATTCGGGTATAACTTATAACACCGTTATTGAGTTAGCGAGTATTCACAAACTGGGAATATTTATCTTTGAGATCGCAACATACGACCTTCCATGACATGAAACATATAAAACTGGTTGTTTTCCCATAACCTGAGGCTATACGTTTGAAATGTTCAACTATAGAATAGAATTATATATCTGAAATAACCCATTTAATGAATATTGATTTTGAACAGTAAATTCGTTGACGGGATTTTGCTTTTCAGGAATTGTTTCAGAGTATTAACAATAAGTATATTTAAACTTGATATTAGTGTTATATATTAATGATTGCCTACAAGTTTCGAATAAAATGCAGAGGAAACACTGCATTTCAAACTATAATGAAATAAATCACTGCATTCAGAACATATCCCTGTTCGTTACTACAAGTTTGCATTTCTACACCAATAATTTCTCAGCTATATATGCATAACATACCAAAATAATGATATTAATTTTAAATATTTACAAATTCAAATCAAGTGTCAATTAAAAAGAATATACGTTTAAATTTAATATTTATTGATAGAACATTTATAATGGCTTAACTACTTATTAAATATATTTATTTTATTAGAATTTAAATATTTTTTGGTTACTACATCTAATTTGTAAAAACTATATGCAGCGAGCTCTAATTAGGTTAAGATGAATAGCTTTATTTAGTGCAGTTTAATATTTTTTCATTTGGATCAATTAGACCATTATTTTAATACATTGCTGCAGAAAATATGATTACTTATAAGTATACATAAAGTTAATGTTTTCACTAAACTATATTGAATATTTTAGAAATAAAATAAAATTCCATTCAAATTCATAAATATTTAATTATTGAGTAAACATTACATTTTAATTTTTCTGTTAATTAATTTGAAAACTTAACATAAGATAATTAATTTGAAAATTTAACATAAGATAATTAATTTGAATACTTAACATAAAAGGAACTAATTTTTATTTAATAAATTTAACAAAAAATTAAATCATGTAATATTGTTATCTTCCTTTCTTAAGATCACTGTGAAATTGTTACTGAAAATAATGACTTTTAAATTGTTTAACTCATATAAGTAATGTCTTTTTGAATCTTAATTTTTACGGCAAAACATAATCAAGTGTTGTATCACAATAATTAGAAAATAGTAATATATAAAATAAAATACTATATAAAGAATAATAGCAATGAAATTATGATGAAAGTATTAGCGATGTTACTTTGCGGAATTTAAAATTTAAATTCAAAAAGTAAAACAAACAAAAATAATGTTATAATAAAATTTTACAGTGAAATTTTGCTTTTGATAAAAAGTTTGAGATAAATAAATTAATCATTTAAATTTTTCAGGTTGCAATACACTATTGACTATATTTACATAATTATAATAAATCCTACGAAGATCATTATTTTTATATATAATATGAAATTAATTTATTATTCTTATGAATTATGATTATTTAGAAATATTGTAATTTAATTTTCATTAACACAGTTGCTTTATTTTACATGTTTGAAAGCAATGAATGATCACAAAGTTAAGACTGCATACTTAGCTAAATACAGCGAAGAGTAAGAAAACAAAATTGCAAACGACAAAATTATAGATCTAATTATACTTTTTGTTGAAAATATTGTTTTCAGAAGGTCATAAGAAATATAAATAAAATTATTTTGGGAAAAACCTTTTTTTTAATGCAGTTGACGAGAATTTAAATCTTTGAAACTAATTATTTGTTGATTCATGTTTTTTTTTACTCTTATATCCTTTGCATAGTCATTTGATGTTATTATATTGATTATCATGATATTTTTTTTTATTCAATCTAAATTTTTACAAGAGTTTTCCTAGAACTTGAATAGTTATATTTATACTATAAGCTTTTATTTCTTTTCTCAACCAATGTATTGAAAGTAAAATAAATGTGTAATAATAATAATAATGTATCTATAATAATAATAATCTAAATAATAATAAAAATGCATTCAATATACACTACTGGCCATTAAAATTGCTACACCAGGCAGAAATGCAGATAACAAAATGATATTTATTTATTGGACAAATATATTATACTAGAAATAACAAGTGATTAAAATTTCAAAAAAATTTTCTGGATAGATCCTGAGAAATCAGTACCCAGAACAACCACCTCTGGCAGTAATAACAGCAGTTATACGCCTGGGCATTGAGTCAAACAGAGATTGGATTGCATGCACAGGTACGGATGCCCATGCAGCTTCAACACGATGCCAAAGTTCATCAACCGTAGCGACTGGCGTTTGGTAACGAGTCAGTCACTCGGCAACCATTGACCAGACGTTTTCCATTGGTGAAAGATCTGGAGAACGCGCTGGCCAGGGCAACAGCCGAACATGTTCCGCATCAAGGAAGGTCCGTACAATACCGGCAACATGCGGTCGGGTATTATCCTACTGAAACGTAGGGTTTCGCAGGGCTCGAATAAAGGGTAGAGCCACGGGTCGTAACACACCAGAAATGTAACTTGCACTGTGCAAAGCACCGTCAATGCGAACAAGAGGTGACCGAGACGTGTATCCAATGGCGCCCCATACTATCCCACCAGGTGAGGGGCCAGTATGACGATGACGAATGCATGCTGCGAGTGTGCGTTCACCACGATGCCGCCAAACACGGATACGACCATCATGATGCTGTACACAGAACCTGGATTCATCTGTAAAGATGACGTCTCGCCATTCGTGTGCCCAGGATCATCATTGATCACACCATGAAGGCACTCTTGTCTATGACACAGTGTCAAGGGAAGCCGCAGCCATGGTCTCCGAGCTGAGAGTCCATGCTGCTGCAAACGTTGTCGAACTGTTCATGCAGACACTTGTTGTCTTCCAAACGACCTCGTTTCTTGACTCACGGCTCGTGACGTGGTTGCACGATCCATTATGGTCATGCGGATAATATGCTTATCTTCTCGGCTGCTAATGATAGGTGGCCGTTGAGATCCCGCATGACGTTCCGTATTGCCGTCCTGAACCCATCGATTCAATATTCTGCTAATAGTCATTGGATCTCGACCAATGCGAGCAGCAATACTGCGATAAGATAAACCGATAAGAAAACAATTCCGGTATGCTACAATTTGACCTTTATCAAAGTCAGAAACGTGCTCGTACGCTTTTCTCCTTCTTACACGAGGCATCACAACAACTTTTCACCAGGCAACAACGTTGAAATGCAATTTTTGTATGAGGAACCGGCTAAACAATTTACTCATTTAAACACAATGTCGTGACGTCTGCAACTGCAACTCTGGGATTGACGACCCTTCTCACATTCTTCTTGAATGCCCATTGGTCTCACAAGAAAGGAACGAGCTTCGCAAATACTTGAATAATAGATGGCCCCCAATTTTGTCGGACCTTGTGAAGAAAGAGACTTTTGTACTTTTTAAAAAATTTATCCATTCTGTAATTTAACTTCTTTTTTTTCTTTTTTTTTCTCCTCTTGTATATATATATATATATTTATTTTCATCCCATGATTTGTCTTTAAGATAATATGTTGTGCATTAGTTGTACCTTCGGGCCCTGTGTGATATTCCTTGGTGCACAGGGAGATATTTTTGTTTTCTCAAATAAAAAAAAAAAAAAAAACACAATGTCGGTGTCGCTACTGGCGCCTGCTTCGTCTGAATGCGCTGAAAAGCTACTCATTTGCATATCACAGAACCATCTTCCTTTCGTATAAATTTCACGTCTGTAGCATGTCGCCTTCTTGGTGTAGCAATTTTAATGGCCAGTAGTGTATTAACATAATTTATTGATTAATTTTTGGAGCATTTAGAATCTACTGTTATTACATTTAGTGTTGAAAAAGTATATTTTAAATTTAAAAATTTCTTCAAATCATAAATTTTTATTAAAAATTGATTAACCGTTTTTTTTTATGAATAAATTAAAATTTTATATTGGTCAAAAGTTGACCATTGAAACCTAAATTTATTGATATTTTACAAGCTTTCAAAGAATCAAAAGATATGCATTTCGATATTAATATTGAAATATTTAGCAAAAGATATGTATGAAAAAAGGAATAAATTTGTTTCCATCAATTTACATAAAATGATTAATAGTGATTTATTTTGCTGAAAATGTTTTAAAGATTATCTCTAAGATTTACAATCCATCAGTATTTTGGCTTGTGCTAAAATTATGAAATATGAGATTATGTTTATGTAATTGGATTTTGTTTCTAATTCATTAATATAATATATATTTATAAATATTAATGAATTAGAAACAAAATACTGTAATAAATTATAAATAATTGTAAATTCTAATTTAGAGCTTTACTGTAATACACAACAATAAGGTATACATAATTAACAAGACTTTCTATTAACTGTTACACTATAAAGGTTATATAAGAGATGTTTTTTTGTTATTTATATTGAAATTTATATTATTTCAATTAAAATAATGTCTCATAAATCAACAAAGTCCATTGCTATTATTAAATAAATTTCCCAACGCTTTTTTAGCAAAAAATATTATTCTTTCAGACAATTTAACTGTTTGAAGTCTAAAAATGGGATTATTTAATTTTACTTTACAGGAGGTGAATTTTCCTAAAGCAGATCTTCAGCTGAATTTAGCTATAAGAGTTCAGAGTTATATTTTTTTAAAAAATTATCAAAGTTAATTCAAAAAAATTATTTTGACAACTTAGTTAGGCAATATTAAAGAAAACCATTTGAAAAAGTTGTATACTTGCAATAGTGTAACAGAATTTTGGAATGAGAAACTTCAAACAAAATGAAATTTAAATATGGCAATAAAAGTGATTAGTTATAAAGAAAATAGTTTCATGATGAGTTTTTAATCGTCGAGTCTCCTTAGAGCATAAATGATTTATTCCTCAATTGCTTCTTAAAAAACAATGAAATGAACATCTATTTAAGTAACACACACATCTTTATAATTGTCAGTAAATACTCAACTAGGCGTATGCTTGTAATAATGTAACAATATTTGTGAATGCATAAATGCAGACAAAATAAAATTTAAGCATGACTAAAAATATAGTTATTTATGAAGTAAATACTTTTCATGATAAGTATTTGAGTACTGAGTCTTATATCAGAGAACAAATGTTTTCCCTAAATTGATTCTTACATTGAAAAGTAATGAAACGATTATCTATATATATTAAAGCAACAACTACATATATATGTAACTATATAATTGTCAGTAAATACTCAGCACCAGGGGCTTGAGAGGGTACAAGGCGTGTCGGTAGGTGGTAAGTATTTAATCGTCCTTCCTCCCTCTCTATTTTCATTTCGGAAGCACAACTTCATAATAAATCAAGATCAGCAAGCTTGGTATTATACGACTTTTGTCTAAGGTGATTGGAACTGCGGTTTTAGTGTCCCAATGGAACTTCTAGTATGCCTGGTGAACAGAAGAGTATCTTGCCTTATTTAGTAAGCAGGCAATGCTGAGTGTGGACATTTACTGACATTTAAATACATGAAGGTAAAACTTCTGACTTAATTGTCAAATGCTATACAGAAGTGGAAAAAAGGTATATACTCAAATAATTTAGTAGTTTCTTAAATTTCGGAGCCAGTTTACTTGAAATAGGAAATTGAATTTTAAAATTATTTTCCCTCGGTGACAAGAGCATATTTTGATAAATTTATT
>JAPDSC010143894.1:0-64836 GCA_026290005.1 Latrodectus geometricus
AAGCGTTTTTGTTGCTACCATTTCTTTTTTCAAGTTTTTAAAATTGCGATGAGGTTGTTTTTTGGAATTCAACAATTTTTGTCTTATTAAATATTACTTCGTCTACTTCTTTCAGAATTTGCATTTTTACTCAACTGATGAACATATTCTTTCTTCAACTGCGATTAATCTTTTATGGAATCGACTCAATCACTCTCTTGACAAACAAAACATAAATTGTTCAAATGAAACGAAACCAATAGCAGAACAAGGGAGCTCAAGCTTTTAGAGTATTTTTCCCCTTTCCAAGTTCTAATGTATGGGGAAGAGAATTTTTTCACTTTTCTGTGTCCTTTATATGCGGGAAATACAGAAGTTGAATTTGGCACCACAATTTTTTTTCCATCATATGTCTGATATCCATGAATTTTCGATTATTGTTCTGATAATGTCTAGAATACTTGCACATGTCTCTTTGTTGTTCAAGAATGAATCAAATTCTCAGTTGTTACATAAGCAATCACAAAAAAATTCGAAAATATTGTAAGCTACGTGTATAATTTAACTAATTTCTTATTAGAATTACTTCTACACGTAACCATGTCAGGACGTTTTAAAAAAAGACTGCAATTCAGTAACAAATTTATTCAATATCGCGCTTCTCCATTCTAATGACCCATCTTTTGGTCGACGTACATCAACTCTCTTTTGTATTCGCCCTCTAGTGGCGATTTCACATTTCTCACAATATATCATAAAAAATAATAAAACAGAAAAGAAAACTATTTGTCAGAAACGAAAGTTTGCAAAAAAGAGAGTTTTCAAAATTTTAGTTCGTAAATAGGAGTTAAAATCACTATTGTGCGTATGGTGTCAGGATAAGGATTAGTTCGTAAAAACAAGAATGTTCGTAAAAGAGAAGTACGTGAAAACAAGCATCAGCTGTACTTATATTGGAAAAAATACAATTCAATCACTGAAACATGGAGATCATAAGGACATAGTTTAACAATAAGACATGGCAAAATCAGTGCATTTGATTCTGCATAATGAAAAATCTTAATTGCTGAAGGCTATTGCAAATCTTAATTAATATCCATTGTATACTGTTGCCCTCAAAGAGTATTGATAGTGGATGTTCATCAATTATTAGGGAGGAAACATGGAAGTCTTCCAATCGCCCACATAAAGTATATGCCTATAGAAAGCAGAAACACAACATCTACTTTTCATTATTCTACAGTGGTTGAGGTAGAATCCATGATTTTCTATTGCGAAATATCAAATCTTTCCTCTAAGCTTCTGTAAGCCCTTTGAAAATGCTTATAATCATTTTTTAAGTATATTTTTTAATTAATATTATTTGTATGTATAGAAAAATGAAATTTATATGTTGCGTTGGAATATTTTGGGAACAACTTTAATATACCCCCCCCCCAAAAAAAAAATTACGCGCCAAGTCTGGCACTCCCTACGGACTTTTTAGGGTTGCTGTTACTTATTTTGGTGTTACCAATTTAGATTTTTTCAGCTTTTAGGTATTTGCTGTTGCTAAATTTAGTATTTTCTTGTATTTTGTACCATTTTCTGAGTTTTTTTTAAAGGTTTTTTTATTTATTAATTATTTGTATTTAACGAGAAACCATCTTGGCGAGTGAAAAAAGGCGCCAAAAACAGGTATTATGGTTGATGAGGGAAAAAAAGTCGCCAAATTTCCGATTTTGGGGGGTATATCAAAGTAGTTCCATATTTTGTGTTGCTGATTATTAAAGATCTTTTATATTTTAAGTTAATTAAATTTGTTGTCATCAATGAATGAATGGTATATTGAAAAGTGTTTAGTCTAATATATAATATTTTACATAAAAAAAACTGATATTTTATGTAAAATTATGGAAATGTATAAAAAATATCAAAAAGTAATATAAATTTTAAATTTAAGAAAATATAAATAATAATTTACAACATCTATATCAACGTATATATATATATATATACCAATAAAATTCCATTGAAATAATTTTATTATTCTACATTATGTGCTCTTAAATTTGTAATTCTATATATTTCTTTAAATTTGTGTGTTATAAAATATTTTTTAAATAAAAATGTGTTGCCACTCGTTCCATTTACAAATATTTACAGCATATTGTCAGTCCTAATAATCTAGAAAAATGTTTAGAAAAAAAAAAAAAAAGCTGCACTTAATTTGCAAGTAAGAAAAAAATATTTCATAGAGAATAGTACAAAACAAGTAGTATTTTTTGTGATAAAATGCTATATAACAAGTAAAAATTTTGATAGGAATGCATTGATTTAAAAAAGTTTCATACTGTTGCATAATAAATTCTGGAAATAGTAATTTTCTGTAACTTTCAACTTATACAAATATATATTTTGTTATGTTATCCCTCTGAATTGCATAAAAATATTTTAAAACCTAGTTTAAGGAAAAATATATATTAACATTATATTAAAATTGCCTTTTGAAATATTCGAATAATTTAATAAAAAAATAAAAAAAGCAGTTATTTAATCATTTTTATGTAATGCTATATAATATTTTTCTTCAGTTTATTTAAAAACTTTTATGTTTAATTCTGGTTGATGTAGCTTCACTTTAGTGGTCTTTAAAAAAGCTTCAATTGTTTCTTCTAAAAATTATTTTTAATAAAAAGTTTTCCTGAATTACAGGGGATGGCAGAGCATAAATATTTATTATCTAGGGCCTACACTAAAGTTGCTACTACTTCTTTCATTCACAATTAAATAAATAAAATTATAACATACTGTCACCATTTTAATTAAATTCAAAGAAAAGTAAATAGGGGCATCCATATATTAAAATTGTCTGCTTATTATTTTTTTCCCCTCAACAAAAATTAAAATTCTGACCACCCAAAATACAACACCAAGAAAGACCTGATATATCACAACAAAATTTATTTGGCAGATAACTCGTTACACAAAGACTACATGATTGAAATTAACAACCTCTTTCTTGTGTGAATGCGAACAAAATCAGTAGTTAGGGTAATCGCTGTCTCGATGTGAAAAGGAAAGTGGCAGCTCAAGTATGACCTGGTCACCTGATCGTGGTTCAAAATTACAAGGCGTTTGATAATGGGCTAGTATATCAAACCCATTAACCTTAACAGAACCTCGCCTGCATCGCTATGTATGTATGTATAGCCGCTGCCACACGTCTCTATATAAAATCAAAGTGGATAAAAGAAGTGTCTGGAGTTAGAACCGTCCATCGGCTTCCACATATTGAGAAAGTTTATTTGGTAAAGCAGCAAGTGGTGTTTTCAATACCAGTTGTGAAAGCATAGAGTACATGTTTTGGATTAGTGAGACAATGGGAGAATAAACAAACCAAGAAAGGAATTCAATCTGATGGGTAATGAACTTTTGAATATTGCGTGCAATGTGTGGTACGTAATATTCACAAGTAGCTAACGCTATGCTTAAATCGTAGTCCTGGTTATTCAGTATTCTTTCTATGGGTATTAGATGGATGCATGAGAAAAATCCAGTACTTCTCCAAACCATGATACCAGGTCAAGACTAGTTTGACTTTTCATAACGCAACAGTTCCAGACTGAAATCCGACCATCCTGGTGTTGTAGGAAGAAGGAGATTCATTTGGAAAGACATGTCTCATTTCATTTCTTTGTCCATCTCTATTGCATCATTGACAACGTAAGCTTGTAGCTTTTTTGTCATAGGTAATGAACATCTTGCAGACATTTTACTCAGTTACAAATGATGTTGAAGATTACGAGCAGACATCGGCTAATGTTTAAATGACTGAATATGCAGTGCTATGGTTCATGATGTCACTAATCGTTCTATTGCTGCCATGTGCATAATATGCCTGCTATGTGTATCGGTGCCATTGGTCTGCCGTTTTCTTTTACATCCAGCGATTACAGATTTACATTTGTTTGGATATATCCAAGCAATCGGATTTTTCTGTAGTCCGCATCTCTGGAGATAATTCTTCCTCTGCTGAATTCAGTAACTACTCGAAGGATACTCGATGTCCTCTTTAATATAACACAAATTAATAATACAGATATAATAATATAGTAACACAAATTTAAAAATCTTATATTGAAACAATTGTACTTTAAATTAGGAATCTCTTTTCTCTTTATATAGCATTTGCAGGTGGTACTACAGTCGCCTGTTATGTTCTTATCCGCTGCAATGTTAATGATTCTTATGCCCCAAAAGTATGATGTAAATTTTCCTTGAATTGCTTAAGCTTCCTTCAGGGTTAGTCTTTTGAGTAGCTAACTTCTACAGTTATATTCCTTGAATTGCATATTTTATTCATAAACATTAATTTTATTCATAAACATAAATTTCTGTTCAACTGCCGAAATATCAAGATATGTTAATATTATGTGTAGATATTGTAATTCTTAAAAAAATTTTCAATCAGTTCCAATTTAGAAAAGCTCTTTTCACAATGGGAATTATTCAGTATTATAACTATAAGGGAAATTCAGTTAAAAGTGAGAAATATTTTTTTTTTCTTACGTTATGCTAACACCTCATAAAAATTATAAATGATTTTTTCCAAACGTCATTACCTAAATGTTTATGAATATTATAAGGGAAGCAGATGATTTTATTTTCTAAGTTTTGCGTTTGTTTAAAGAAATGTTTGTTTGATTTTGTGAGCGTTACTGACGCAAGCTCCAATAGTGAAGAAATTTGTCCCATATATAGTATTTAAAATTTTAATGTAAGAATATATATGTATGTGTGTAAAAATTCTGTGACAAATGGCCAGTTAAATGAATAAAAAGAAAATGCGTTAAAATGAACTGATGATAAAAGTTTACACAAATAAAATAAATAAAAAAAAACCATTTGTAACTTAAAATGTAAACAAGTTCTTTGGTATGATTTTAACCTAATTCAATCAATAAATTTAAAATTGTACTGTTAAAAAACGCTAAACGGAAATGATAGAAATTAGGGCAGACAATTAAAATAGGATGCATATCGTTTTATAGGGTACATTATAAGCGTCACAAATTAGATCATTCTGACAGGAGTAAATATTTGTGTAAATTGAGTATGTCCGATGAGAAGGTATCTTAGCTTTCTATCAACTTCTCACATTGCAAATCCCAAGTTCTCTCCCAGAAGGAAGAAATAAAATATTAGACAATTTTTAACGTCAAAAATTGCTAATGCTTTACATGAAAGGTACATAACATTTTTAGTATCATTGTCAGAGCAAGTTCCTTCCTCATAATACTGATATGACTTGGAAATTAACAAAGCAAGAAATAAGATTTCAGTATATTTAGAATATCTCATATTTCCAAAATTGGTGGATGACTATCATTAAAATGTTCTAATTGCATTATCAAATTTACGCTATCTAAATTAAACTAAACTCAGTAGTACGACAGCCCCATTGGGTCCAAAGCCAACAATGTTCAGTTAAGTGGTCAGCTTAACTCGAAGCCCGTAGTGTTTAGTTCATAAACATTCTTGGTACTCAGTTTCATCAACTTACTGAGGGGATGAAAGGCTGACTCAACCTTATCTAACCCGAGGATGGGGCTTGAGACTTTTACCTAGGGAGTTGGGAGTGCGAAGCACTCCTATTATGCTATACGCACCGAGCTTCTCATGTTATATATACAAATGCAATATTTTTCATAATAATTTTATGAATTCTGGAACATGTATGATTGCAACAGCGTCAAATGTAAAATAAACACGGTATACGAACGTTATTACTATAAATTATAGTTCCAAAATACTACAACCAACATGGCCAGTTGATTTCGAGTCGTCTGTAAATACTGTAATGTAAAAAAAAACTACTAATAACGAATATGAATGAATATCTATTCGAAAATACTGGGATGTGACTGATTTTTTATGATATCCAAAGAAAGATTGATTACGTTGACAGGAGGAATGTCTCAAGAAGGAAATTTCAAAATATCAGTAAAATCAGATTTGTAAATCAAAGAACTCAAATGAAATCCGATGTGAGTTCGTATGCTCGTGAAATGGTAGAGTATTAAATGTGCGTGCATTATATAGTCTCTTTTGCACCACGTAATGGTTATCCTAACGGCCTACGGTTATTGCGAGGCACGTTAGCATCCACTGCATGATTACTTTCTGGGAGGACTTTTCATAGATGGTGATCCATATTCACGTACCACAAGGAAGAAAACCTGGAGAACTCTAGCAATCACCCCGACAGACAATGCATATTGGCCGCCAAGGCTCATAGGATCGAACCTAGTACCTTCCGCTCGAAAAATTCTGTCCTACCACTAGGCCGCGGTAAACTCTACATGGCTTCTTGGAGAGGGGCGAACAATCATATGCTTTAAAAGGGGATATGATTCAGCTAGTATTTTAAAATAACTTATAAGCAGTTATTTATGCATCAGATAATGAGGCAGTTGATTACAAAGCACAAAAGCTTTGAATGGAGGAAATTCGAAATGTTCTAAAACAGATTAAGAAAACTGGATGGTAAACTGGATTTTATTTGTTTAATATAAATGATCAAGAGCTGATTCATAAATTGCACTTTCATAGTCAGTTCGAGATAGAATAACGGATACGTAATGCTATATGGTCTGCAACACAAGGAGTATTAAAGATCAAACTGGGAGTATTAAACAAACTTTGAAATCTCTTACGCAAACTTAAGACATGTGGTCAGAAAATTTAATATTTTGTCAAACTTTATCCCAAGAAAAGGTATCCATTTAATTACAGGAATAGGCGTGTAAGATATTTTAATTTCTTGATCCAGATGAGGTTTGATTTTTGTGAAAAAATTGACAAAATTACATTTGTAAGGCGATAAAGTATCATGCCATGCGATAATTCACCACAATTTGCAAATATCTGATTGATGTTAGTTTATGAGGTATTTTAATTTAAAAAGTGTGCAATGGTGTATTGAAAAAATACTTTTAGCAGTTTATTCAGCTAAAAATATGACTAATACATTTTTATTCAAGATTTTGTAGAAGATTTGCATATTACTTGGATATTTGTAATTTACCCTCCCTAGAATATAATACTGGTTCAGACATATGAGAAATAAACAGTAGTTCATAAGACAGAATTTATATATCAATCTATAAATACTCTTTGTGCGTGGCCAGTAGTAATTACAGCCTTGAGGTAAGTAACCCAGCTAATAAGAATAATTTTTTCACAGAATGTTTTCCTAATTTCTCTTTAAATGCTTAATTATTATTTTCTACTTCAATCAACGGTGTGATCTCTTTTAGTAAAATTTAAATTTGTTACATATACAAAATAATTTAAATTGTCAGTTCTATTTCAAACTGAAAGTGTCTTCATTTTTTAAATACATTAAGATGTAATAAATACAGTAATTATATTTTAAATATTCTTAATTCTAAAATGTAACTTAGTTCTAATAATCGATAGAATGGAAATATGTTTATATTTATAAAAATATATTTTTTATTTAAATAATATATTAAAAAATACAATGAATAATGTATATTTAAAACAAATGTTTTTATTACGTTTGCATTCAACTGGTTGCAAAATGAGAGTAGGAATATCATTAATAAATTGCGGTTGTAAAATACAAATAGATATTAAACAAGCCTTACTTCGCAAAAGTCAAAACTATTGAATTTGTGTATGTGTGTGTGTGTCTCACCTGATGACTTCTGATCATTTTTATTATTTAAGATGTTTTTGAACCGAGTGTTATTCTTCAGAATTAGGAGCAGGTAATGGAGGGATTTTTATATTTGTTTCGGTTAAATATTCTATATACAGTTGTGTGTTTGTAAGCACCAGAAACAGTACTTCGCCAATAATAACTATTGTATTTTTGAAAAATCGATTAATTGAATTTTTACAAATAATTGATATTTAAAATTGATAATTTCTATCTTTTAGACATTTGGATACAAAATACCATTGCGAATTTTACACGTATACCAGCCAATTTTTATCGTGAAAAATAAGTAAACGCTATGTGTGGGTATATGCTCAAAATTTTGTAGCTAAATCGCTAAAAAATTGGGCATTAAAGAATAAGTTGAAAGAACGTATCATTGAAAACCCATGCTAAGGGTACCGTTTATTGTGCTTGTTACAACATAAATATGCAGACTGTGAATAAATTTATATATATATATATATATATATATATATATATATATATATATATATATATATATATATATATCTGTAATCATTTCTGAATTCTATTCGTGGTAATAAGGTAACAAAAGTGCAGAGGAAATGACTAACACACATGTTTTATCTTACACAAAACTGTATAATTTAACAAGAAATAATTCATGTTTCTAAATATACTCAGGAATAATGATTCTTCATTGTTAATCGCAAAAAATACACAAATCTATAGCTACTTATCATTTCCATATTGAAAAATTTAATTTTAATGAATTATTTAAAATTACTTGTGTGTGGAAGTTTCAGAATTATTTTGCCAAATTGTTGGGAATTTTCGTTCCAGAAAAAAAATTCTAGGAAGTAATTAAATTGATCTCAAAAGCGATAGATAGTTGCGTCGCAAAGATAAGTGTTAAAAAAAAGCAACAGTTAGTAAAATAAGAAAAAAAAAAAAGAAGAAGAAGGACGTTACCGTAAGTGCATATTTTATCAGTTTAAAATAGGGTATGTTACCATTCTTTTACTCAAAGTACCAATCATGCTATCAAAGATCACTTATTATCGTCATACCTAAAAGTGTTCGTATAAAAGACGTCTTTTTCTGTGGCAACAAATTGCCGCAATTGTCAAAGTTAATATAGGTTTTAAATAGCGTGCGTGCGTTGGCCATAATATTCCTAAATTAGCGCAAATGCGCTGATTATCTAGTGACATTGAAGTAAAGCTCATTGAACAGAGTAATGCAGCATTTTCCAACTAAATTCAAATCAAAGTAATTGATGGGTATATAATCGAAACCAAATTTAGAAGCCTGTTGTTTGACCTTATTAAAGCACATTTCACCTTGGTAGGAGAAAAAGGATTAAGAATGATTGCTTAACTTTTTCACTGAACTTCCGTAAATAAAAAAATATATTTTTCCTAATATTGAAAATGTTGAAAGTTTCAATGTTTTTTACCCAAAAATAATATATTATAACGTCAAATCAGGATCCTCAATTTTTTTTTTGACTATGCGTTTTAATTATTTTGTTCCCAGAGACAAAATAGATGTTTTAGATTGTAAACAGAGAAATAATTTCTTTTAAACAAAATTTTAAATTATTCCTACATTCTTATAATTGCAACATAATGTGAAAAATGACTTAAAGACTGGGAAAACTGAAATTTTATCAAATTTCATGATAGGTTGGTTTCCAAGTTCTTCTGCCCAAGTGTAGATAGAAACTTTAAACGATTTAAGAAAATTTAAATGCCGTCAACTCACTTAAGCCAAAAACTATAAAAGATAGTTTGATGGCAAATAAAGGCATTGAATGAAAATTATTAAACTTAAGGACTTAAATAAAGGTGATAAAGGTTATGACTTAAGTAATTTGTCGTAAAAGATATCAGTATTCGGAAAAATGAAAGGACTTAAAAGAATAAATTTAAAAATTGAATGTATTAAAATGTTGATGTATTAAAAACATTTTCTTAAAATGGATCGTTTTTTTAAGTAAAACTTTATTTTTTTCATTGTTTGTAGAGCGCAAAGTTTTAAAATAATATTAGTTTGGGGGAAAAGAAATCCATTCTTTTTACGTGAACTTTTTGTAACTTCTTTCAGATTCGCTTAGTAAAAAGGTTTGAAACAGTTTTCATGTAGATTTTTAGGTCTTGTGCGAAGCTACGACTGCTGACATGCGGTTAACTTCGATCATTTTTGATATTTTATAGACATTTTCGATGATGTTGTATCCACATGCGAGGTGCATCTCTAACATCAAAAATACCCGAACGGAATCGACGAAACCAAAATTGTGCGTAACTGGTTGTTACAGTCATATATAGGATGATAAACATCTTTCACAATTTTAGCCACCTGGTTAGCATTTTCGCCATTATAAAAGAAAAACTAAAATGTATCGAATTTTCTGTTTGTTGTCTTCTATTTTTAAAACCTTGTACTCATAACTGAATTAATCAAACAAAAAACCGCAAGAGAATATTTTAGTGTCAAATGCCACCTTTCCAATGAGCATAAATTTGAAATTGTTTGATAGATACCTCACGAGATAGCGATCACTACAGACGTCTACTGAAAAAATAATGGATAACTTTTTCCCCAACCTAATATATTTAAAAATACTCCAGAGGAAGTTACGAAGTTTCTTTTTAATGCAAACAAATTTGCATTTCCAGAAAAGAAAAAATGTGTTTTCAATGACAGGGGCCATGGGTGCTTGTGCCCCCTACTTTGCTTTTTCGTGTACAAATACCTCCCTACTCTTCATCCTTAGGTTCAGCGTCACACAAGAAAGTTCAAGTTCCAAACGCCGTATGGAAATTTATGATGTGATCAAGTCTAATTTATAGGTAATATATTTATATATATATCGACTACTCTTGCAGATATTGTGCTCTACTCAAAATGAAGTGAACATATCATTTGAATTAAAAATATGCTGACGAATCCTTTCAATCTCCAAAAAAGAAGTGTATTGCAAATGTCTTTTTAAAATTTTGGATATTGTTTGAACCTTATTTAATGAAATGAAAGATCACGGTGATAATTTTAGTTTACTGGTTAATTTATCAAAAACCAATAATGCAAATATGAAAATATAATGCAGTAAATTAAAAAAAAATGTTACATTTTTGTGGATGATAATAAACACAACACTGTGGGATGATAATAAAGATATAAATAGGAAAGAAATTTATGACGAAATTGTAGGACATTTTTACAGTTGGTAAAAATGATTTATCCGATTTTCATACATTAATTGTATGAAATAATTTGTGCATCCCGAACTTGAAGCCGTTGTTGAGAATAGTACTTAGCATTCCTGTTTTTCTCAATAAATAGTTAAAAAAAAATAATAAAACTAAAAGCTTTTCTCAAAACCTCTCTTCCCTATACAAAATTAAAAAACGGGGAGGGGAGGACCTTCAGCTGTTTTGCAAGCTGGGGTCAGGTAACCTTTCACTAGTGCTGGATGCAATTACCACCTTTTATGTGGAATACACTGTTATTTTAGCCGAATACACGGAAAACGAGTTGTATAAATTCGAACCAAAATAAACAAAGTAGGAGAAAGTTGTAAAAAATGGAATGCTGAACTTAATGATGAAAAATTGCAACTTATGAGTCACCCCTCCGCAATGCACAATTCTTTCTACTGTGACATATTATTAGGTTGGGGAAAAAGAAATCCATTATTTTTACGTGAACTTTATGTAACTTCTTTTGGATTCACTTTGTTAAAAGGTTTAAAACAGCTTTCACGTAGATTTTTAGGTCTTGCGCGTTACGACTGCTGACATGTGGTTAACTTCGATCATTTTTGATATTTTATAGACATTCTTGACGATGTTGTATCCATGCGAGGTGCTTCTTTAGCATCCAAATACCCAAACGGAATCGACGAAACCAAAATTGTGCGTAACTGGTTGTTACAGTCATATATAGGACGATAAACACCTTTTACAATTTTAGCCACCTGGTTAACATTTTCGCCGTTACAAGAGAAAAACGAAAATGTATCGAATTTTCTGTTTGTTGTCTTCCATTTTTAAAACCTTGTACTCGTAACTGAATTAATCAAACAAAAATCCACTGGAGGATATTGTTGATTGATTGTTTGACCACTGGTGTCAAATGTCACCTTTCCAACGACAGGGCCGGCGCTAGCAGCTTCGCCGCCCCGGGCAAAGAGGTAAAATGCCGCCCCTTTATAACAAAAATTAAAAGAGATAACCTAAACCTTTTCCACGATTAATGGTAAAATAAAACGAGTAAAAAAATTGCAATCATCAGCAATGTTGAAGTTTTGATTAGCAAAAAAATACTAATTTATTTATTTATGTTTTTGGCACTAAATTAAAATTAGGATTGCGCAGAAAAAAAAGGAAAGAGTAATTTCTGGTGCATAATTATAAAATACAGAACAGATATTTTAAAAAAAGTAAAACAAATTATAAAACCACTAAATATTAAAACTTTATTACATATTAAAAATGCATTTAATCCGAGAGTTGAAATTAAAAGTGTTTTTTTCTCACTTTTAATTCTGAAAATTGTTTTATAATTTCTTTAACATTAATTTTTTCAGCCAGGTCATGTTCGACGGCTATTGTTGTTAAGCCGTTTAGTCAATCCTCGGTAGTTGTGGAGAGTAAAAATTTTTTAATTAATTTTAATTTGGGAATACTCCTTTCTCCACTTGCCACACTTATTTGGAGAGTCAGCAATATTCTTAAAACTATACCAAGATTAGGAGCAAAATCCAGGTTCGATATGAATTTTAAACTCTCAACTGGACTTTCTTTTCTGTTTAGCAAAGCCAAAACAGCTACTATCTCGTCTGCCAAGTCAAGCGCGTTTATATCGAATGAATTCCCATCAGTCAACACTGTTTCTAAATCTTTACAATACTTTATAATGTCATTTTGAGGAATATCTTTTAAATCAGAAATATTGTATAAAAATTGGAAATAGTTGCTGTGGGTACTGATCAAATCAAACCTGGATTCAAGTGCATTGATAGCTTTATCTAATGTAAAAAAAATAAAATTCTGCCTTATATTTCAAAGCAGGATCTTCTATTGGATCATCTTTTGCCTCATAGTCGAAATTAACATTCCTTCTTCGAACTCTATGACGTGGCTGGGTGAGCTCAAAATTAGCTGGTATGCCAATTTCTTTGCGAGTTCTCGAGCATCGCAAATTATTCCATTAAAGGCTCTGTCCGATCTAAGATCCTTAAAAAAATCTTTACAATTTTTCAAGAGCTCCATAGCAGATGGTAAATCATAGTCTTTTGTCTGCAAGAGCTTACTTAAATAGGATTGATACAATTTAAGATTTTGTACCAAATTACAATGCAGCATAAGAATTTAAATTGCTTAACACAACTTAATAGTCCAGAAGCCTCAACTCTTATAGAGTTGTCAACCTCCGAGTTTTTGCAAACAGCAATATATCGTATATCCCTCCTAATTGATACCTTAGTGGTTTCAATGCATCTATTCGGCTTTCCCAACGAGTATCACTTAGAGGTTTCAAAGTAAGTCCGGAAACATATTTTAATAATATGGTCCATCAAAAAGTTGATGAGGAAAAAAACAGATATATTTTTTGGACTATATTAAAAAAATTGGCGGCTTCGAAGGATGCTTTTGCCACGTCATTAACTACCAAGTTTAATGAGTGACTGCTACATGGAAGGTAAAATGCTCTTGGATTTAACGCATTTATTCTAGATTGCACTCCCGATTTACTGCCTCTCATGTTGGCCCCATTATCGTAAGCCTGTCCTCTCATATCCTGCAAATTCAATCCCAATGTTTCAAGTCTTTTAAGTATTAGAGCTGAAAGTTCATATCCAGTCGATCTTTCAACCGGAAGAAAGCCTAAAAAGCTTTCATTAATTTTAATGGAAACCTCCTTGGGATTGGACTTGTCAATGGATACATATCTTACTAAAACTGTCATTTGCTCAATCTTGCTGATATCAGGAGTGCAATCTAGAATTATTGAATAATATTTAGCTTTTTTAATATCAGTAATAATATGAGATGTTATATTTTCAGCTAAAAGAATAATAATTTCATTTTGAATTTCTTTTCCGAGATAGTGCACTTTAACTTCTTTTTTAAACCCTCTACGGATAATCTCTTCCATTACTGGATCAAACTGAGCAAGTAATTGAATAATTTGTAAAAAATTACCGTTAATGAAATCGTAAAGTTTGTCACTTGTACCTCGGATTGCTTAGCAATTTTGAGCAAGCATTTTTATTGTTGAAACAATTCTTAGAAGCACCTCGCCCCAATAATATATTTCTGCGGTAATAAGTCTTTGTGAATGACTGTCAATCGTTTTAGAGTACTGTATTCTTTGACTTAATTCAATCCAAGACTTTTGACTTTCTATATGTTTTTTAGAGGTTTCATGTTGATTTAAAGTCTTAGCGAGGTGCTTCCAATCTTTAAAACTTCCAATAGAAAGGGAACTTAAAGTAGGACCAAAAGTTTGCAGCAAAAGCAATAAACACAGTCTTTAGTAGTTATATAAACTAACCAGTTACGCATGACTGTTTCGTCATTTTTCATATTTCTCAAATAATGAAGAGCGCTAAATCTTCGACCGATATAATTATACGAAAAACTGTATTCTTTTAATGGTTGAGGTAATCCTTCTTTTACCAAAAAATATATTTCTGCTTTTGATAAGCTAGTTGGCCAGGAACTCGGATCTGAATTTATTCTTGAACCAAGTGCCTCTTTTTTAGATATCCATGGAGTAGGTTCAGTACACAGCCCTGGAGTATAGCATGGGTCAAAACTCAATTATTTTAGAAATAGAAAATGTTTAAAAGTTTGAGAAATTTAATTTTAGGGCCAATTTGCCGCCCCCTAAGGTTGCCGCCCCGGGCAGGGGCCCGGCTTGCCCACCCCTAGCGCCGGCCCTGCCAACGAGCATAAATCTGAAATTGTTTGATAGATACCTCACGAGATATCGATCACTACAGACGTCTACCGAAAAAATAATCGATTACTTTTTCCCCAAAATAATATTTCATTGATCAATTGCTACAACATATAAAATTTCGTGAAAACAATTACTCACGCCTCCCAAGTATATTAAGGGCATTAGCTCAATATAGACTATTACAGATAAAGAAGCTTAGACTTGATTCTCTAATGAACACTCTCTATTAAAAACTTTAGATCCAACACTAAAGTGAATATTAAATGAGACTCATTTAAATTTTAAAGCTATATTCAAATGCATGTACAACATTATTAAAAAAATATTTATCTTATTATGTTGTATATAAAAAATAATTTAATAAATCTGTCTGTGACCGATCATTTATATTAGATAAACATAATTCAATAAAATTATATTAGTATTTAAATGTTTAATTTTTTGAAGATATGTGTTACAAAATCATCCATACTTTTTTTTATATTTTCTGTGTGTAATTTATTGATTAAATTTTTTTAAATAAAGATTTTTTTTTTTAAATTACTGAATAAAAGCACAAAGATTACATTTTCATCCCTCTCTTCATCCCACAAACACATATTATTTATTAGACCTAAAATGTATTGATAAGCTAGTTTTATACTGAGAAGTACTGCAGCTGAAAGTATAAATGAAATATTCGAAAAATTAACATTAGCTACAACCACAAACTGGGATGAGAAAGGAATATGGGTGGAGATTTGTGAGTAGGCGGAATATTTATAGAATCGCTAAAAATGTTTGAAAATTAAAGTTTGATAAGTATGAATATTTCTTTTTAAACAAGTAAAATAAATAAATAGAATGAAAGTTCTTGACAAGCAAACTAAGAAATATATTCATACTATTCTCATATACATTAAACTTCCAATAATCTACAACAAAACTTTTGCGAATAATCAACAAAATTGTGAAAAAAGCGTATAGGAACTTATCAATAATTCATGCATTCAATGGTTAATATAAACATTCTCCTTCTTGGAAGGAATAATATTATTCATAAATGTGTTGAATACTTTTAACATCAATGGCAGCACCCATTTCTCTAAAGGCATTCATTATATTTGTAGAAGTAACAAACAATTAGTGATTTCAAATAATTGTAGCAACCGCTCTAGGGTGTGGTGACTGTATATTTTTTAAAAAGAGAATAGTAAAATTTGTACATTATTTAAAAATATTTTTGTTTACATTTTTGTTAAATTGATTTTTTTTTTATATCCTTCCTTCAAGTTTTTATTTTTGAAAGACAATGACCTCTTCCTTTTATCAGAAATACCCTTTAATTTTGTTGCAGATAAAGATAATTGGAAAAGAAACCAAATATACTAGCCACAATAATTTAATGAGAAAAAATGTTACTTTCTAATTTTGGACATTCAATCGGAAAAACTGACATTAACATTACCAAATTATTATAACTATTTAATCAAGAATTCAATCCCCCATGCGTGTAAGCTCTGTATAATATATTTATCTATTATTTATTTTAACTTTTTCATTTCATAGGAATTGTTTTGGGATTCATTTTTTTATTGGAATTTTCAGATTGGATTTTTTTTCGGAATTTGATATTTGGTTTCGCTTTCAATTTGCAAAGCAGATAATTGAGTTTTCTGTTCTTACAATCGCTGAATAAAAAATTTCTCTTTTACAAAATAGCATCAGAAAAATATAACTTAGTACCGGATGCATGTTAAATATCTCCTTTTTAAGTATCCCTTAAAATATAATTTTCACTAAAATTCTAAATCTTCAAAATTTCAAGTCTTCTCATAAAATTGTGTATTAAATAATCATATGTTCAGTTAATTAGTTATATTATAAATAAATTATATTTATCAACTTTTAAAATGCCTTTATTTTTTGTGTAATAGGGGATTCATCATTTTTTTAGTATTTTGCTTACAACACTTTTAAGTTTATGCTCTTATCTGTACTTTCCTTTTATACAATTCTTGATCTCTAAGAATATTTCATTTAGGCACTACAAGACGCAGAAACATTGACATCTTAAATAAGGACACCCAATGATTAACCCATTGGCGCTCCGAAAATTTCTAAAAATATTCGTAAATTTGAAGATGGAACAAGCAGATCCCCATATTTTCATTCTTTTAACACAGTCTGCCTGTCTCAGAGGTATATTTACACTCGTAAGATATTGCAACGAGTATCGATATTAAATATAAAAATATTATTATTTAATCATGTCTTACGTGTCATAACAAATTTCTAATAACTCTATTATTGCTAATCATGTTTATCAAATCATATTAATAATAAACAAAATCAAATTCTAAATAAGCTTATCTTGAGATGGTTATTATAATTTCTCTTATTAAACACCGACTTACATAACAGGACAAAGCAAAGAAGGACAAGACATAAAAAAACAAAAAACATCTATATCGCTCAATGCAGAATCTTATACTGATGTAACACATATATTCGTATGGCGCGCTATCTGTAAACACATATATTCGTATTGTGCACCGTCTATCGATTTAAAATTGCAACACGTATCATTAGAATATACGTTGCACCCGAATCACATCATTGACTACAGCTTGTTGTTTGTAAGGGATATATGGATGATCACATGATTCGATTTGAATCAAATTATTAGTATTGAGCTTTTAGAACCAAGCAAGAAGAGTGATCTTCAACAGATCTTCTTCTTATACCTTCCTCTTTCAGGTATATTAATTTCCCAGCATAAAATACCAAACAAAGTTAATTTTATTAGCAACATTTTTAAAAAGTAAAGAATTTTTAATACATCCCTTCTCCAAAAAGTTTTAACGTATCAAATTGCTTTCTGAAAGAATATAGTTCCGATCAAGTAAAGAAATTGCATTATTTTTAGATGTTGAAGCAAAATTTTAAACTCAAGAATCATTAGACCTCTTCACTTCAAAAAAACAATTTCCTTACGAAAAATTTTCCCCTCTCGGATCCAAAATTCATTCGATCCTTCGTCTTTGGCGAATTCGCGCCATAGAAGTCTGAGATGGATGGATATCCCCGCGTTGAGTGGAAAATGCAATAACAAGCAATAGAACCCGTCTATATAGGACGAAGATAAGAATTTCCAAATTAATTATTTTTTGAATTGTTAGATGAAAGCTTTAATTTTCTTAGATTTCAGATGTTTTTAAAATTTTGTAAAAATATTTTTGACTTTAATAAATGAAGGAGATCAGCTTGATTTATGCTTAAAACAGAAAAATAAAATTAACTGATAAAAATCAAAGTATCATCAATAGTGTAAAACATTTGCACAAACGGTTAAAATGCGCTTTTGGTCCCATACTTGGCGAGTTTTCAAAATCGCCGATGCCATGGCGAAAATTCTACCGCTATTTGAAAGTGAAACTTAATTAGTGACCAATGAAAAGGCTAAAACAAAAGAGTAATTAGTGAGTATGCGCGAAAAAACGATTCAAATTCGCGAGTTGGTGAAGTAGAGGACCTAAAGCGCAATTTAACAGCACAAACAACATACTCTTGCAACATTTTGCAGAAAAACATAGCATTGCAATTTAAACTGTTTAGTTGTATCGTTGTCAATAATTTAACTCAACTCCCTCTATTTTTGATATATATATATATTATTTTACTTTCTGCATTTTATTAACATTTTTAATTTTAATAGTTGTTGCAGAGAAATCCTATTCAAAGCTGTAAAAAAAGTACTTGATATTTATTATACGTCGAGCAGTAAAGAAATGGGGAAAACTTGCAATATTATTTTTATTGAAAATGATATTTTACAAAGGTTAGACACTGACTTACTTAAATCAATTTGTTAAATGTATAAAGACTGAAAAAGATTAAACTTTTGGAATTATTTGTTATATAAATGTCACATGCTTTGTGCAATTATGACCTAGCATAGCTTTTGAAGAAATAGAATTACGTTTACCCAATTAAATGTTAATAAATAAATAATTTTTAATATTTTCTACTTATTCTTAATTTTGACATAACATGTACGCTTCCTATTTTACTTCCTTGATAATTCTCAGGAGAAATTCGGATTACTAAAAATTTACTCTTTTACTTCGTGATACTCATGTCCAAATACATTTTATGCATTTCTTTATCAACTCAATTACAGTGCTCGAAAAAATTTTTGTTCATTTTCTAATTTAGAATTATTATTATGAAAAAATAACAGCAATGTATCGTTAGCAATTATTTATTGAATTTCATTATATATATATATATATATATATAATTTGATATTTTCCTAAAAGCGTGATAACCATATTTTTACTTTTTATTTTATTTAAATATTTATTATGTACTTTTCAATGAAGTACATATTAAGTACAATTAAGTTCAAGGAGGTGTGGCTAAAAGGTTTTTTATTGTGGGATCTTTTTGTATTTTTCATAAAATTTATAATTAACACACAGAAATCACTTAATGATATTGTTTATGGTTATAGTTAACTTTTATATACATAATCAATTGCTAATATTCTATTTAAACTTTATTACCACTCGATACATTTAATTTTTGTTATGTACTATATATATAAATAATCAGTTCAGTGAATTGGAGTTCTGCTGTGGGAGGTGCTATTGTGTGTAGGCCGTGCTACAACGTATGGCAATTCTGGAATCCGCTACGAATTTGTAACGGTAATCGTAGACATCAAATGTTGATCACAGGACTCTTACTTCTGAAAATTATAAAAAAAATTTTAAAAAATACGTAACTAACAAATAATAGACTCTCACAGCGAACTCTTTTCATGTAAATGAAATTAACTTTCTAAAAAATTGATCATATGCAATGTATATCGAAATATGTCCAATTATTACAAAAGTAAATATTCTAGAAAACAACCAAGTGAATAAAATCTATTTCTGATGGTATTTATTTTTAATGTATTACACAATCATAATTTACTAGATACGATCTCTGTAAATAAATATAGTGACATACTATAACATAATTGCTGACTAAAGTCACATATGTATGAATTAAATGTTAAAAATTGTTAATTCCCTTAACACACATGCAACAGAATATAATCAAAGCTTCACGTTCAAATATCGTAAAGTAATTTTGCAAGGAGTAATCATGGCCTTTTGAAATTGACGTTTAGGTACTTCTCAATTTATGCTTAGAACGATATTGAGAAAAGTCATATCTCGGTTATTTTGGCATGCAAACATTATGATCATAACTAAGGAAAGCCGAAGACATTTACCTGATTAGTTGAATGAAGATGAGTTAGTTATCCATGAATTTCAACAAGACACCAGCCCAAAATTTCCTTCCAAAACTTTCTGAGCCTGGATTCGGATGTAATTTGTAAGAAAGAACTATCGAATGATTAAATGACTGAATTAAATGAATGAAAATGCGAAAAAAGAACAATCAAATATGAAACAAGAAGAAAAATTTTCCAGTGCTGCGATCTTCTACAAAACAAACAGATGAATGAAACAATATTGAGGTATATTTGATGAGAAAATAACAATGAAATAAATGCTTTGTTACATAAAACAAAAATTAAATAAATAAAAAAAAAAAGATTTTTAAGAGGATTTTGAAATTGAAAATAATAAGCGATTGTATGGCTTATTTTTCATCAATAAAATGAAAGTTAGAATTGTTTTTAAGTACATTTGCAGAGATATTTCTTAGTCGTTAGGAATATTATTTTAGCAGCAGTATATGTTTATAAAAAAAGAGTAATTTGGAAAGGGGGGGGAGAAAAAAAAACAGTTTTAAGGGGTTAAACACTTATTTATAGTGACCTTTTTTTTATCGATTTCTAAGAACGCCAAGTGTTTACATATGTATGTTGAATTAAAAACAATGTTTAACACAAATATCTAAAATAACTTTATATCGGTCTATAATCGATAACATTATATTAATTATATCGATCTTATTTGGAAAAAGATGTTTTATTTTTGCTTAGTAATCCTTCAAATATTCATTTGCATCACGTTGTTTTGCGAAACCAAGATACACCTTTATTATAAAAATTTTACTAGAAATAATATTACCTAAGGCAGGCCAATATACTAAAGGAGCTTCTTCTAAAGGCAAGCAAACAATGCTTAGAAAAAGTGATAGTTTATCACCGGAAACTCTACTTTCAAACATTTAGAACAAAAGAGAGTTCATTTTCGAATTAAATCATTCGATAAGCAAAAAACAAAAGTTACATATAATAAGTATATCTTATGATCTAGATGCGAAGAGTTTAAAAAAAAAAATACTTTATAGCTTTTCTCTCTAAGGAATGAAATTAATCAAATAAAAGAAACAAATTGTACTCTAACAGTTATTAAAAATTAACAAACGTCTCAGCATTTGTAATTAGTGCCAAAGTAAATATCAATGAAAAATCTGTTGCCACAAGCTTTCTTAAAATTTAAATTCTAACAAAGTAATTTAATATTAATTTATAAAAATCTATTCTTATATACAGATAATGAGGGTATACTCAGGTACATCTATCAAATAAATTGACGACTTTTAACAGTATGATTTTGTTTTAGAGTTCTTAGAAAAAAATCAACTGTTTTTAAAAACATTCAACTTATTTTGATTAAGGGATGCTTTAGTACTGCAGAAAACTTTTGTAACTTCTAATTAAAAATGCATTATAAATTAAATTGTAAAGCAAAAAAAAAAAAAATCTGCAAAGGCATTTTTTTATTTTATAAGTCACAAATTTATTTCTGGGATAGCAGAGAAAAGGAATTAAATTTGAATAAACATTATAAACGTATTTTATACTTATAGTTTATATAATTTTTTAGTTTTCAATTATGAGAAAAATCATTAGAATTAAAAAAAATTCTAATAATTCAAAATATTATTAATATAAATAAAAAACTTACCTATTTAATATCCTCTGTGTTCTTTGCATACTTAGTCTTTGAAAATCATCTTTTAAATTCATATAAGAATATATTTTGCCAAATTCGTAAATGAAATATAGGAAGTTTCGATTATTATTATGACGAAATAAGTCGTATTTTATCTTCTTTAAAGGGTGCAAAATTTCCGAAACTGCACAATTTAAGCACACAGCAATTTCCATAACTTTCTCACATTTATTTATCAAATGTAACATAGGGCAAAATTTAAATTTTCGAACAAAATCTAACACCGAAAGTGTTGAAAATAACTCAAAAGACGTTTCCAGAACATCTGCAAGAGACTGATCTAAAAATGGATGTAAAAGAACCATCTCAAGACATTGTAAACAGATCCTCCAAATGATATATGTAGTTTCAGAGTGGTCGTGAAGCTTTGATCTTTGGTGTAGTGAGGCGGGATATGGGGTTCTATCATGCCTCGGGCCGTTATCTTCGAGAATTAGGAAAGCCTGCTAACTGGGGTCATGAGCATGACCTTCCACAATAAGATCGAGTTCCATTTCAAGAATAGCGCTAAATAGTAGCTAAAACAAATGTTTTTTTTACACGGGAATAAAATGCAAAATTCAAATTATAAATTCATGGGGGATCATAACAGAGTTGTTTGTCATAAATTGTAATTTTATTTACAAAACTCAAATAAGAGAGATATTTACAAAATTTGTTTGATTGGGAACTTCACAGTAGATTCCATAAACAAGATTTTTACTTCCTTTGTTTACAAATACAGGTTGTGATATTGGCTACCAGATGACGCCATAGTATTTTCAGAATGTAAATAAACATTAGTTTGTTTACCATATAGACGACATTAGTTGTGACGTCATATCCAGCAACGGTTTCCAAACATTTGCTGTTAAGCGCCATTTATCATTGAAACTGCCATAGACTTCGGTGATAGATTTTTAAATTGTTATTTTTGAAATTGATATTCATTATTTAAGGATAACGTGCTTGCTAAAACTTTTAACCTTTTGTTTGCTTAACCTTTGATTCTCGCCAAATTGTAGTCACAGTTAATCACCAAGCTGGGCAAAATCCAATCGTATTCTGGTTGCAACAGAACAATTTATTGTTCTGTGCCAACAAAAATCACCAATAAAATTGATAGCCAAACAAAAATCTCCAAGTTTGTCAAGAAGGCACTCTTAAATACAACATTAAACTAATGTTTACATTGTATTTGTTTGGAAACAGGGTTAATTCCCAGTGAACGGTACGCTCCTCGTACGATACGCATATATACAATTATTAATTAATTGTATATAATATTGTATAAAATTATATTTTGTTTCTATAAAATAATATAATTTTATATTATATAATTATATTAATTGTATATTGTATAATTACATTAATTGTATAAAAATAGCGTACCGTACCATCACCCTCTATAGCTAAGAAAGCCTGAACACTCTCTTGTGACGTCATCAACCGATGGCTGTAATCAATCGCCTTCGTTCACGATTAAAATATTCCGAAGGAACTGTTTTTATGTTGTTTAAAAAAATCCCTCGCAATCAATTACTATAATATTTTTATATTAAAATTGAAATTGTTTCCACGAAGAATTATAAAAAATTAATAGCAACTATATGTAAAAACTTATTCAAGTATTACTTTGAATGAAAACTTTCTATAAAATCTAGTCAATGAAATTTTATTCAATATTGGATATTATATTTCCTTTTGTGTACTTTCAATGGAAATATTTATCTGGTGATTATTAATGTGCTAAATTTAATAATAGAATTATTTTTATGAAAAGCATATTTATACATAATTAATCATTCCTGTGCATTTTTTTAAAATTCAAGCAAAACATTTTGGGTGTTATAGTTTATTCTAAAATAATAAGTAGAAACATAATCTATTATGAATTGAAAATATTTCTTTAAAATTTATTAAATGCAATATACATGATTAATTTATTAGCAAAATATATTCCCTGCGTATGATAGATTTTAAATATTTAATGCATTTAATGGGTGATAATTTTGTGTGGTTGAAGAAGAAAAGACAATCAGAAAAATAAGAAATAATTTATTAGAATCATACTTTCTTTATATTTCTTCAAAAATAATGCATGAATTTAGTTTGAAAAAGAAATATTCACATAAACATTTTCTTTAAAAAATAATACAAGTTTGGCAATTTGAAATCTTATACATACAAAGACTAAAATTAATAAATTTATATATATATATATATATATATATATATATATATATATATATATAAACAAAATTTACCTATATAATTTTGAATATTACAACACAAATAAATTATTTACAAACATTAGAACAAAGTTAAACTATATACATAATTACTACATTTTTATTCAATTTATTTTGATGCATTCATAATAATGGATAAAAATAACTATTTGAATATACTGAAATTTATTTTCAATATGATTTTAGTTTTAAAAGGAAATAAAGATATTGGATACAATTTCTAATTCAAATTGCATTAAAAAGTAATTTTTTTAAGAATTATGTAAAGTTTGAAGTTTTCTTTTTTAGATAGAGCATTAATCACTATAGAGTCATTGGTTTTTGTGCAATAATTTTTAAGGAATATATTTATGCACGATTTGACAATGAACAATTTTATTTCTTCAGCAGCATGTCCATTTTCACATTTTTCAAAAGGAAGATAAATTTCAGATTCATTTAGAATCCTTCTAATTATTGAAAATGCATATGCTCTATGATTAGAACATTTAAGGAATTCCTTTTCATATTCAATAAATAAAAATTTACTTATAACTAAATAACAATAAATTGTTATTGTTATTTAGTTATAATTAAAGAAATCTGTTCCTTTACAAAATATAAAACATCTTTCTGCAGTTTATTTACAGTATTTTCTGACAAAAAGGATAAAGTATTATCAATTAAGTCAAATAAATCTGTTTCATGATCTTCACACACCTAGAAGTAAAATTTAAATATAAGAAAGCTGATATACATGAAACAAAGAAATTAGTCTTCTTTACTAATTTCTATTTAATATGATATGATAAGAAATCTCAGTATTTTCTTTTCTAATAATAGATTATCGAAACAACAACATTAAGATCATTCTGAAATTTATTTCGAAATAGCTTAGAGTTTAGTATTATTATAATTCTCTTTTACCCCTACGCATTTTATTGTTACATCGAAAAATTAATAATTATTTTACTTTTCTATGAAAATTTATATTTGAACAATATGAATTTAATGAGTAATAAATTTTAAAAAAATTCATTAGGAATTCACTTTTGATTTCATTTGAAGTTTTCTATAATTGTTAATGTTATTAAAAAAAATCAAAATTAAAATAACTAGCTAAACATGATGCAATTGAAACAATAAATAAAATTAATTTACTTACCCTGGAATGTTTGGTCACTTCCATAGTTTTCTCTCGGCATTGCGCGAATCCATTGGCGTTTTAAACCTTCACGTGGGAATCGAAATAGAGGGTCCATTAGCATAGTTGCCTTTACAGGCAGTTACACAACATTTATAAGACATGTTCTTGAATATTGTACGGAATAAAAACAATATATTTTGAAAAATATTTCGAAAATGAGTGATTGTTTAATGGTAAACAACACAGTAACAAGTCTCTGTTCAAGCGTCACTCAGAAAGCGATAGCCTACGGATGCAACGTCACAGCCATTTGGTCACGTGGTAGTCAGGCTTTCTGCTATTAGAAGGTACTGACCGTACACTGGGATACAGCCGGAAACAGTTGTGGATATGACGTCACACTAATGTCAATTAATTGAGGCGGATCTCGAGAGATAGCGCCGTATACAGAAATTAAGGAATGAGTTTGTTTTTAATTTGGAGAGCAATTAAATTGTTATTTTTGAAAGTTTGGGTTAAATCTAAGAACTGATCTTGGTCGATGAAAATTTTCTAATCGATATCGTTCGTAATTCTCAATTTCTTGCACTTCAGAGCTATTTCTTTTGTAAATATTTTCATAAAATCTAAATGCCAGGTATTTAATATACTGTTGAAATAGTTAGCTTATTTCTAATTTATTGATTTCGAAAATAAGGTTCCGCATTTGATAGAATTCGTAGGATTTTGTTTTGTTGTGATTCAAATATTTTTAGCTGCGTCACACAGGCACCACCCCATATAGGGGCGGCATATGTTATAATGGCTCTTAGAAATGCCTTATAATGTTTTATTTATTATGGATAATTGAGAATCATGAGCCATAATCGGATAGAGAATAATTGTAGCTGCAATTAGTTTATTTTTAATATTTATAATATGGTGTTTCCAGGTTAGCTTTTCGTCCAAGGTAACCCCTAGATATTGAACATCGTCCTTCTATGGGATTCGAACTCTTGCACTTTGCACATTAGGGCAGGTGGAATGTTTCCGAGTGAAAAGAACAGCGTTTGATTTCGTAGCGTTTATTTTAATTTTCCATTTTTTAGCCATATTTCGATTTTATTTATGTGATCTGAAAGGATTTCATGAATTTTTAGGTGGTTCGGGTCAGTTGCTAGGAAGGCCGTGTCATCTGCAAATAAGCATAATAATGTTTTGGGATGTTGAGGGATATCATTAATAAAAATATTAAATAGTCTGTGTCACTATCTATGAGATAGGGAAGGGATTGTTTTGGGTTTTTAAAATTTTTTATCTCTTTCCTGACGGAGCCATCGTAAACATTTAGATTCAAAAGATATTTTTGTCAAGAGTTGTGGTTGTGCTTTGCAATTTCTTTTTCTATTGTCTTCTTAAGTGTGTTGATTCTGGTTTTAATTTGTGGTATTCTGTGGATATTATAGTATTTTCTTAATTATACCTTTTCTTAATTGGGGTGATTATTTTATCTGGAAGATAGTTGGAGGGAGGGATATTTTTTGAGATTTGGCTGTATGTGAGCGCATTGGAAGTTGTGGAGTGATCAGGGAAATTTTTAGGCCAGTATCCAATGTTTGCTGATGGTTTAGATGTTGAGATAGGGATATTGTCGTTAATTGGTTTTCGGAATTTTGACCAATTGGTACTGATTTTGGTTTGGCCGCTGGTGAGGTAGTCGGTTGTTATCACAGATAGTGATCGGAAGGGAGTTCTTCGATAGTACTAATTGTAGCGGGTGTGAGTATGCCTCTGGTAATTAGTAGGTCAGTATAGTTGCCGTTTAAAATACCATAGTGGGTGGGCTCATCAGGGGGTGGGGTAGAGAATGAAACCTGCGTGTTCTATAAAGTTATTTAGTTGACGTCCATAGGTATTTTGGTTGGGACAGTTCCAGGTTTGGTGCTTTGCATTGAAATCACCAGCAATGGTGATTCTATAGTTGAGGGATACCCGGAGTTTCAAGATCTCGAATAAAAAAACTCATTTGGGGGGGGGGACATAAAGGGAGATAAAAGCAATGCTGGAGTTGATAGGAAGGTGAATTTTGACAGCTGTTGTCTCATTAAATTGTAGTGTAGAGGTCTATATTGGGGAGTGATTTATTTTGATTTCGATGAGGATTGCTGTGCCTCTTTAGGTGATGTTGCGATCATTTCTGTATATTTGATAATTAGGAATTTTGAGTCTTAGTATTTTAGTAAAAAAAGTTTCTTGTTTTAGGAGAATTATGTCTGGATTATGCTTATTAAGAAACACTTTAAATTCAGTCACATTTTTGTGAATGGCATTGGCATTATAGAACATAATTTTTAAGTTAGAAATAGTTCTAGTTATCATTAGTGGCTGAGTCATCTATGCTTAATATTTTGAACAGAATATGCATTTTTTCTGTGGGATGCTGAGCTTTTTCTAACAGGGGTACTGCTTTAAGTAGTGAGGAAAAGGCTGGGAAGATGATATTTATTTCCTTAATTAACTTCATTATATCGTGAATATTTTCAAGAATGTTAATTTCCTGGGAGAGTTGTTTCAGAGTGGAGGAGGGGATGTTTTGAGCTGCAATTTTAGCATATGAGAATTCAGATCTGACAAGGTTGGTTTTTTTAATTGGATTTTGGAATGTCTTTTTGTTTATTGGGTTTCCAGGGCAGCCCCCGTAGTAAGCCGTATGGTTTTGGACGCAGTTACAGCATTTTGGTACTTCAATTTTCTTATGTGGGCACTCCCTAGACATGTGTTTAGTCCCATATTTGACACATTAGGATTTTAAAAACACATAGATGAATTGTGTCCATATCCCTGGCAGTTGTAGCACTGGACAGGTTTTTTATTAATATATTTTTCGGTAGTTACAATAAGATTGAAGATTTCATTTAGTTCGAAAATTTTTGTGCTATTTTATTTGAAGTTAGAGAATCAGAAAGCAGACTATTGGTTCGAGTCTGTTTTGTCTACGCATAACTGCGACACTGTGAACAAGAAAACCACGTTCTTCTAGTCCTGTTTTGATGAGATTTGTAGGGGTAGAGGACGGAATGCCTTTAATAACAACTTTAATTGGTTGGTCTAATCCGTTTTTTATGATTAAACATTCAATATTATTATTGGTTAGATATTTTGTACCTAATCAATGGGCTTCTGAAGAAGAGGGAACGACTTTAAGATATTCACCGCAAAGTTTAACAGTTAAGTGGTTATCAAAGTTTGTTTTGAGATGTCTTATTAGAGTGTTGAAATTAGCTTCAAATTTAACTAAGATATATAGGTTTCTCTTAGTAGTATTGTTTCAGTTGTTTGCACTAGGGTTAGGGTCTGAATTCTGTTTATTTGTTTCGTTGGTTAGGTAAACTCTTAGGGCGGCTAATTTATTGTTGTAAGGTATCTTGGGGATTTTGTTTAATTATTGCAGATTTCTTAGGTTTGATAAAACCGTCTTCATCATTATCAGAACGTTTACTACGTTTAGTGGGTTGAATTGTTATGACATCCGTGCTTGGGCATTTCATATTTATATCATCAACATTTGTGGGATCAATGGTTACAGTTTTGGGTTCAATAGTGGGGATTGTTATTGTTATGAACAATATTAGTGATTACCATATTATTGACAGTATAATTTTTGTTATCAATAAGTACATTTTTAAAAGAAATTTTCATATTTGAATTGCATTTAGTAGCATTATTATTAACAGTATTAACAACAGTAATACCATTGGTACAGTTATCAATTTCTTCTGAGTCAGAGGAGCTTACAATTTTATTGGAACTAACATTTCTTGAGAAAACATGAATAAATTTTACATTAGAAACATTTTGCTTATTTTTTAGCATTTTTGGTATGTTATTTAACAAATTGTTTGTTTCTTAAGTTAATAGCTATATTTAAATCCAAAGCTGAAATGTTTGAAACAGGGATGGCATTTGGGCCACTTGTTTTATCAACAATATTTATACTCTTATTAATTGAATTTCCATCACCAGCATGCAAATGACAATTTGAAATGTAACACTATCCCAATTGGGAGTACTTACCCCTTAACAGTTGGCTGAAGTTTAATACTAGTTGATACAGTTGCTTATGGTAGATCCAATATGGGTTAGTGTTGATCATTTCAACGCTTTCCATTAGTCTTCTTTGTGTGGAAGAGAGTATTTGTGTGTGAGTCTTTGTGAGTTAGTAAAAAATAGCTAGCGATTAGAATAG
This sequence comes from Latrodectus geometricus, assembly GCA_026290005.1. Classification (NCBI taxonomy): domain Eukaryota; kingdom Metazoa; phylum Arthropoda; class Arachnida; order Araneae; family Theridiidae; genus Latrodectus; species Latrodectus geometricus. The sequence goes on from JAPDSC010143894.1 coordinate 29,198, forward strand.
TTTGCTGTTTTTTACTAACTCACAAAGAAATTCGCAGCGAACTATCTTGGTTATTGGTACACAAGGATCGATTGCTAGATATTCCTTCAGTTTGGGTACGAAACATCTAATGGCACAAAACAAATCTTGATTGGTTGGTAGATTACCAGAAGTAGTGGTGGTACTATTTAATTGTTGGCTCTGAAAAGAGTCTTTTAGTCCGTCACTAACAACTGAAGAAATTATGGCTGAATTATTCGGCTCGCTATTCGCCAGAATCGTAATTGCACATGAATTAATTTCAATATTGGCAATAATCACGGTGGGAATTCCACCGGAGCCATTTCGAGTATCCATATCCATGAGGATATCCGCCGAGTTGGTATCCATAGAGTCGGACTGTCGGGAAGCTGTTCCGCAGCGCCTGCCAGAAGGGACAGGACATCCGTCGGAGGTCCTTCACCGGGCCCGCCATCCACGGCCATCACGTCCGCCTGGGGGGATAATGACTAGAGCGAATCAGAATCAGAAGCCAGAAAAATAAGCGACTGCACTTTACGAGATCTGAACTCTGTTCTCTTGAAATCAAGAATATAATTAAGAAACTAAGATAAAGGAAATATTATATTTTTTTATAAATTCTGGTGTGATTTATGTTGCAGACTTTTAGCGACAGCCTGGAGTATCATTCATCTCATATTTTTGAAGCAATCGGTATGGAATTTCTCTCGCATAATCTAGCTTCTCACTTTTCATGTGCATTTGAGTACAATTAATAGCTTTAAGAGTGTAAATATTTTTTTTTTATTTCTAAAGGTGGGCACCCTTGAGCAAGTAAGTACATTATCCCATTTGCCGCAACAAGGCCGGAAACTGCTACTCATTTTATCGTTATCCAGTGGGCACCTGTGTATCAAGTCATGGAGGTACGAGTAGTATCGCCTACGCCAGACCACCACAAGCCCGTTTATAGAGCGGGCCACATTCATCCATCATCTGAGGAAAAGACAAGAAACACAGAGAGAAAGAGAAAGTACATCCATGCCCGTGTTGGGATTCAAACCCAGGTCCTCCCCATTCATAATCAGTTACGCTAACCACTAAACAGGTTGGGCGGCAAGAGTGTAAATATCGTAAGATACATTTGGAAGAAGTGATCATGTCTTAGAATAGCCTTTAGAATATTGACATTCTTGGTGCAATGCTCTTGTGAATGTATGCTTGGAATGATATAGCAGGAAAAATGTCTAGCTCAGTTTGAACTGCGTGAATTATTAAATGAAACACTGTATAACTGAAGAAAGATTAAAAAATTATCTGACGACTTGAGTGAAGATAAGTTGTTCATCCATGTATTTCTCTAAAAAAAAATATACTGATCCCTGAAATTTCACTTCAAGGCCATTTGAAACCGGATTCAGATTTAATTTGTAAAATAGTTTTAAGATCTAATAGTTAGCTTTCAAATTTGCGAATTTTGATTTTAAGAATTTTTTACCTATTCCTACATGTTCGCGAAAATGAGAATCTACTGCAGTGATTCTCAACATTTTATTTTTCACACTTTTAAGGATTTCAAAATTTGGCGAAAAGTTCAAAAGTTGTTTTCTTAACAATAAAATGTGTAAAATTGCTTATGATATAATTTAGAAAATAAAATAATATAATATATGCTTCAAAGACAACTTAGTACGCTTATTATTTTGCTCATAATAAAATAAGCATAACGATTTTTACTATCTACATTTCTAAAATTTGGCGGTTCACAAAAGTGAAGCTGCATAGTGATTGAGAATCATGGTTCCACTATATTATACTAGTTAATTCCATTTTCATGCATTTGATATTTTTTCAATTTTAATTCCAAATTATTTAACAATCAATTTGTGATATCTCTTGATTTATGGGTCAATAATATTGAAAAAGATTCCACAAAAAGGTAAGCTCATGATATATTACTGATTTAGCTTAATGAATGAAGTAAGATTCACAATCTTCTTCATAAACTTATAAAAAATTGCAAATGATTAAAAAAATAAATATTTTTTACTCAAAATAAAAAATTATTATTGCAATTAAGTTCTAATTAATATTGAATCGGATGAAAAATTATTGTATTCACAGGCTGGATATTTGCTGTAAATAGGTTAAATTATCCATTTTTTACTGGACAGAAGTCCTTTTTTATATTTCATTCTTCTGTAAGATTATATCCCTTATTATTCCCCATTTCCCCTTTCCACGATGTGAACTGCCCCGACTTAGAACTTGTAAGAAGCCTGAGTACATCTCTTGATTATAAGAAGATTTGATTATATCTTATTATAAGATTTGATTATATATCTTATTATTAAGAATTGATTATATCTTATTATTAATAAGAGTGAGAGGAGACAAGATTGAAGATTTACGTAGGTTGGAGATTGCAGAACGGCTGGAAATGTAGTGGAGAGAGCCTAAATTCCAAGCCGCAAGAAAAAAACTCTGTTCATTATTTAAGTCTGACGTTCTACTGAATCATAGTCTGCAAATTTGAAGTAATCTAATTCTAGAAACTTTTAGATGAGAAAAGATGATATACACTCCTATAACAAGGATCGGTATTATGAAAATAACGCTGGAGAAATGAACTAAACAAGTTTTAGAAGTTCTCAAAATAGGCCTTCAAGGAAATTGAACTTTCGTCTGTAAATCAATGTTTTTATATAAATAATTTTTCAGCCAGTAGGTTTCTATTGTGGTACCACTTACTTTTTTACTTTAATTAATAAAATTAGATTATGAATTCAAAATGTGAGTACTAACATGCTATAAATAATGCTTAAATGTATGAAATAACATATATAAAAGAATTTTGTGTATATGCAAATTAATTGATAATTTTATGATTAAAATAAAAGTAATTTTTGAGTACAAAAAAAGCCAGTTTCTGCATCTAATTTTAAATTTGAATCTGGGAAGAAAAAATAATAAATAAACAACGCGATATTAAAAACATAATACATCATTCAAATTCAAAAGATTATTATTAAGTATTTTATGATAACGGTAATTAACTACACAACAAAATACATCATTAGGAACTTACAAAATGTTATTTATTATTTAAAAATTCTAAGATTTTTTTTTTTTTTTTTTTTTTTTTTTTTAAAAAAAAAAAAAAAAAAAAAAAAAAAAAAGATTTACTGAAGTATTATTTGACATGATATTCATTTTCTTATAATGATCACATTTTATTTAATAAATAATAATGTGATAATGTTTTGCATTTGCCTCCAAAAAAAAATGTAAAGTTCTCTGTAAATTTAATGATTTTAAATTTTTAAAAATTAACTAAGAAAAATGTAATGTTATTTTAACTCTAAAATAAAATGATAAAAAAAATGTGATTTTTATTAACTGAAAGAGTTCCTAAAAAGGAAACTTTATAAAACTGAAATATTAATGAAAACTTGGCAAAATATAATTAACACACAAATAAAAAGTTTCCTTAGAGATCTTTAAAATTTCCATCTTTAATAACCAATAGAAAAAGTATAAAACGTACAAAACATTTCGTTACAAATAAAATGAATGAATATATGTGAATGTATTTCATTTCACCTTTCTTAATAACTTACTTTTCTAATTATAATTATTATCATAAATATATTAGTTATGTCACATTTTATGGGCTGAATTTTCGATTGTACAACATAAATACATGCGGTGGAATTATTTATACCATAATTCCACCTGAATTTTGTCAGATAAATATACTGTATTTCAAGGTTTATTCTTTTGCTGACACCTATTTTAATAGCTTCTTATACTACCATATATTGAATTTGGTTAATACAATACCAGAAAAAAACTAATTGATATTTAAATCTAATACATTCGATAGATTAGGGCTTTAGTGTGTAGTGAATAAAATCTTGGAAACCTTCATTTTAAAGAAAAAATAATTAATGTAGCATAAAAAAAAAAAAAAAAATTCTACTGATTCAACTTTAAATAGTTTTCACTTGTTGATCCTTTCTTTACCAAGCAAAGAAACCTGACTAGGATAAGGAAAGAAAAAATGTCGAAACTAATAAAATTACTTAAAAATATAGACTTTTTTGTCTATTTAATTGGTAATTTCCTAAAAATCTTTTAAATGAGTATTAGAAATTTCAAATTCAACTAAAATAATCAATTTCTTAAAAAATCCTTTAAATATGCATTAGAAAATTAAGGAATGCAAAGAAGCGTAACTGATGAATTAGTTGTTACTGAGACATTTAAGAAAACTTCTCTGTGAAATACTTGTGCATCGCCTCAAAGTAAAGAAAGGCTCTGTTTCCATCTCAAGCTTTGTAGTAGCTCCGTTGTTTAGTGTCGCCTTATATTCGTGAGGAAATTCGTGCTGAAACATGTCTCTCATTAAAGGTAGCAAAACACTTGTGTTTTGCAACAAATTGATTAAGTATTTGATCAATTTGCTTCATCAATGGCAAGGGAAAATGTATGCAGTATAATTAATGTATCAGATTACTATTTGGGATACTTGGTTCAGGAAGAGTAGATATAAGCTTGCGTGGTAGTTAAAATAAAAGGATAAACTTTTGAATATAAGAGGTACAATTTTTCAAGGAAAATATATTCTAACTACTATACTCCTATTTACAATATTTCCTCATAAAGAACATTTTTCATTTTGTAATTCAGGTTACATATTGTAATGTATTTTATAGTAATGTTCATTGAAATAGCCGGAATGTTTTAATTACTTTTTTCATAAAGGGATGGAACAATTATAGACACACATACATATATCGACATTATTGATCTGTTCTGTTTGTAAACATTCTTATAGTCTCGAATTCAGAATGTTCAGCTTAGTGCTCGTTTCTAAGAATACTACATTCTCCCAAACTTAAATTACGTAGTCCGAAAGATAACTTGGTTATTGTCGTACGCTTTCAATCTTCGAATAGGAGAACTTCATGGAGCACCGGAACCATTATAAACACCAGACACTGGCTTACCATAATTTTTCGCAATTCGAACTTCTGATAGCACGGATCGAAATGATTTCCAGTAGGGATTGATTTCCTGAGATAAATGACATCAGGTTTTTGGGGAATTGAAACTCTTGAAATTTTAGGAACCTCATTTTTAACTCAATTGATTGATGTGCATTTTTATAGTTTTTTCGTCATTGAGTTTTATTAAATAGTGTAATTTACCAGTTCGTTGCTTAGCGATGCCAAATTTTAATTATAGCTTATTATTTGCATGAAAACGTGATTGCCTATGATCACCCACACTTAAAATTCTATGATTTGGAATAGTGGGTGAAATTTATGTGTATTTGAACCCCCTGCTTGGGGGATGTAATAAATCTATTTGATTTCAAGTTTGCAGTCCAAGATACAATTCTTAAGGAGTTTTTCCGGATTATAATGGAGTTGGTCGATAACGAAACAAAATTTCTCTGACCTCTGGTATTGAGTTCTTTTCTTTAAACATTGACTTTAATTTATGCTTAAGAGTTTTTATATTACTTTCAGCTAACCCGTTAGTTGCAGGATGACCTGGAACTGTTATGAATAATTCCATTTTCCTTACAAAATCCTGTAAATTCGGTTCATGTTAACATAGATGCGTTGTCAGATACAAGGACTTGAAGCAATCCATGCACACTGAAATTATCCTTTAATTGTTTTATTGTTAAAATAATTGATGGAGAACTTAATATGTTAAAATAACTGATGGAGAATACGACATATATGTATTAGTTTTTCGAATTTCTTATTCGGGAGCAAGTGTTGCTGCTGTAATATGCAGCTAACACAATCTCTATCACGTTATTTATTTCAATTTTTCTACCCTGCGATGTTAGAAAATAAAACAGTCTCTTGATAGTTTTTTTTCCCCCACATTGTCGTATTTTGTAAAATTAAAAATAAAATTCATATTTAAGCATTTTTAAAATCTATAGTGTAAGCAAAACAGAGATCGTAAAATAATTGTATTTGGTGAGCAAAATTATTTTCTGTAAAAAAATTTAATGAGTATAAATTTACATAAATATTATATAACAAATAGTTTAATATCAAAATATATTTGAAGAATAGTTACATTTAAATTTAATAAAGTATATAAAATTTAATTGTATTAGGACAATTAATTCTTGTAGAGGATAATAGTTAATAAAATATATCAAAATTTGAGCACGATATATGAAGATATAAGTATCCAATTTGTTATATTAATGTTTGGAGATTTAAACTAAATAATGCTGTAAAAATTATTAATAAATTTTCTAATTTAGTTATCATAGTATTTTTTTGTGAAATAAATATTAAAAAGAAAAGTCATTTCGAAATGCAGACAATTTATAGCAATTACGAAAATAATTTGGTACTCTGCATGATATTTACATAGATGATGTGACTAATTTGATCAATGGGGAATCTGATTTCGCTTATGGGTTGAGACACCAGTGTTTCAGTTACTAATTCTGTCAAGTTATCAGGGATTATAACTTTCAAATTCTCCGGTTCGGTTGCTGGCTATTGAAATATTGGTTAACCTCTTGGTCTATATTAATGGTGAATATGGGTGTTAAAGTAATGCATATTTCACTTTAGTTTTCATAATCGAACCTTCAAGTGTCTGGAACTGAGATCCTACAAATAATGTGAATAACGCGCTTGCTAAAATTTCTTTATTGAAATAAATGAAATTGATAACGGCGTACAGTTACGAAATTCTGATCCCCGATATTTTTATTGACACCTGTATGAAGGGCTTTTTTGATTATCCGTAACTGTAGACCATTAAAGCATTAGCCGCCTGTTAGCATTGCAAGGTAAACATTATAGGTAAACATTATCAGAAGCTCATGGTGAAATGGAGCAGAATGAAGTGCTCATAAAAGATGTTGTTCATTTAATTAAAAGTGCTGGTAAGAGTTATGAAATATTGCAGATATTTAACGAATATCAATTATGTGAAACGACAATAAACATTTTTAATCTGGTGTCGCATTTAATTCTTTTAATTGGAAAAGTAAAAATATTACTGCTATATATTGTTAGCACCCTCAATAAATCTGCAAATTTTTCAAAAAACAGCTACAAGTAGTCTGTCAAAAGGCAGTCATCAACACGCAGTTTTGACTATTATATGTAGAATCTGATGAAATATAGGTTAATCTTCTATAATTGTGTGCGAGTTGTCAGTCTAGTTGTTTACGTTTGGCGATATGGACATTCATATCACCAAACGAAAATGGCATTTAAATTTAAAAAGGAAAATAAAACCAACAGCAAATATGGATTTACATCCTAAGAGAGCCCACACCCAGAGACAAATTAGAAAAAAAAAAAAAAAATGCCTAGGCAGAACAAAATAGCGATATAAGGATTCCGAAAATAGTTTGGTTTATCAAATCTAGTGTATCAAAGTAACATTACCGAGACTGGCAAAATTTATCGCTAACCAAATTTATTTGCGCCATAGGTGTGGGCTCTGCTAGCATCCAAACAAAATATGTACTTACAATTTCTTGATGTGCATTGGAAAATGTTAAAATAACTCATTTAATAATTTTTGAAAACAGAATTTGAAATTGGAAATCTATGTAAACTCATTCTTTTGCAAGGAAAAAATATATTTCGCAGTGCCACTTGGTGAAAATAGGTGATTTTCAAGAAACATCTTGAAAAGCACACAAAAATGGCATTTAAAATATGTTTTGATACACAGTTAAAAATTGCAGTACAATTCTATTATATCTCTGTACAATAATAATCATAACAGTAAAACAAAATGAGCTTTACTTCCATCCTAGATTATTCAATCATATATTATTTAAAAAATGTCTTCCTATTAAAAAATAATATAAAAAATTTATTTATATTTTTAACATTTGGTGACTAGAAAATGTATGATGACTACCTAAAAAAAGTTAATATAGGTTATAGAGGATGCTAAAATAAAGAGTATTATGTAAATATAGGCAATTTAAATCCTGCTAATTCCTACAGTGAAATAGCCAATCAGCATTTTTAAATCGCCAAGGTAGTCGTCATAATATGTAAGTACTAATAATGGAATAGTACCAGATATGCTGAACATGTTATAGGGACATTAGAATTAGGTTTTGAAATTAAAAGTATTTATTCCTACATTTAAAAGAGGTTCTTACATATTATTGCAAACATATTGGTGATATTGTGTAACAGTCTTGTGTAAAATCACCAATATGTTGTCATCGTGCTAGCTAGTTTAAATAAATAATGATAAAATTCCATATAAAAACGGTAAATAAATTATTTACATTAAAGAAAATAATAAAACAATTCTTATGTATATAAATGTTGCTTTTATTTAAAACAATCTCAATAACATTTTGTTATGAAATGTGAAGATATAGATTTTAAAATAGAATGAAAACAATCTTTTTCTTGATTCTGACACTAAACAAATTCAGATAAGTATGATTTGAAATAATGTTGCGATGTTCTCTGTTGTCTTTTATACCTTCATTTGGTGGAACCCCATATTCTTTCAATTATTTGGGTATGGGCACCCTTTATGGGTTTACAAAATTGTATTTATAATTAACTTTTAAATGGTGAAATCTCACAATTGCCATTTTATCTGTTTGATATGCCCTTCAACTGTCAGAGTAAATCATACTTTTTTCTTAAATGTTTTCAACAATTTTCTGGAGAAGAGTAGTGACACTTCCATCAAGGACAACTGTTATAAATGTTTCTTTGGTCTCCCTGCACACACCACTGAAAGCCCCATTGTTCTAGCAATATTCATGCTGAATTATTTTTCCTTTTGGTAAACAAACTTTCATCTATTTTAACTATTCTGCCAAGTCCATCTATTTTTTTTTTCCCACATGAACGCAAATCTCTCATATAATTGTTCCTGTCGATGACTGCTTTGTCAGCCAAATTAAGTTGTTTGTCAAAACATTTTATAGTAGCTTGAATGAAAAAAATTTTATGGTAGCAAAATTTTATTTAGCTAAAAATTTTATGAGCTCTTGGCACCAGAAATAAACGAATCACATTGCTATTAATAGCGGGATACAGTTTTCCTTGATCCATTTACCAATTTTTGTTCTTGTTTGTTGATAATACAACTTGCGATGTTGTACTTCCAAAAAACCTGATTTTCAAAATAAAATTTCATTGAATGAGAGTTGCTACATTCCCAATTGTCTAGTAAAATGTTGTATTTTTGTAAAAGAACCATATCTTTTTCACTATTCAATGAATTCCAGATTCACATTCTAGCATTTGTGCTTGCCATGTCAACAAATGTTTAAAAACAGTTTGGAAAGGTGAAACTTATAGTTTCTCATTTGATGCCTTTGTCTTAATTGTGATAGTACATAAGTACCTTAAAAATTGTATAATTTTGAAATACTGATTGATTTTCAAAGCCACACTTTCAAAACAATATCAAATTAGAAATTACTCATAATTAATTTAGATTTTTAAAATAACATTAAAAAATCTCATTTTCCAAAATTTTCTGGAAGATCAAATGAGAAGACACATTGTGAGGAAAATCACATCATACCTTGAAATTTACTTTCTGTTAACTTTTTCACACCATATCCTCATATACTTTCATTCACATGCAGTTTATTTACACATTTTTCAATTGTAAATATAACTGCAAATAAATCATCACCAGTACAGAATGACACAGGCATTTGTTTGAATAACATTTTATTTGTTATTCAGCAGAACTAAGAGATGAATAGTTAATGCTCTAGTGTTTAGTTCAACAGCTTGTGGGTTCTATTTCTACTGTATTGTTAGCTTTCATAGGAGTTAGGAATCCACTTTAAATTTTAGGTCCCAGTCAAATTAGCCATCTTGTCCAAAAAATGGTTAAAGCATCAACCAATCAATTATTAGATTATTCCAAAAATGAAAATATTTTCAAAAATGATTACTTTTTTCACATAAATTAGGCAAGATACAATTCCATAGGTTGATCAGTTGCTTCATTATGTTTTTTATACCTCTATTTAACATTGTTCCAGATTTATTTTTTATGTTTTTACCAATGTCAAGATTCATAGAATCATCCCTACTGTTCACTTTAAAATGCTGTTGACTCTTCTTTCACATTAGTTCCAACAATCAGAATAAACTACAGCTCCTTCTGTAATAAGATTTTTTTATTGTGTCTGATAATATTAGTAGAAAATAGTTTAAAATTTAAAATAGAAAGCATTTGTTAGCTTGGTGTGTTGATACCACCAAATATCATTGTTGTGAAGAATTCAACCAGCATTGCTCTTTGGTTTGATAAATAAATTGTTGATATCATTGTTCATTATGAGATCACTAATTTGTTTTACTTACATTTCACTAATATTTCTGTAGCTATAGTTTGATTAATAAAGGCCAAATATATATTTTAAAAGCTGTTTTTATTCACATTATTGATTTACCTTTATTCTTCAGCTGTTGATCCCTGTTTGCTGTCACAGCAGGGAGTTATTTTTTTAAAAACGTGTGCTTTTGCTTAATTAATTAATAATTAAGTATTATAAAAACCAATATTATAAATTCTTAATGATTTAGTTTTATTGCTTTATCGTTGATGTCTGTCTGATAAAAAATTTTCTTGTTGATGTGCACTGTTGCTTCATTAAGGAAACTGAAATACAATGTTTTTTACTCATGTAAATATTATGTATTAGTTACAAATTTCTGCATTTAATTTTTACTGTAGTTTCATATTTTGCTTATATTTTTTAAGATTTGTTTTTATGAAATGTTGATTTTTCTAGTTAGTCATTAATCCTTCCTCTGGTAAGTAAATAAATGTTGAAAATAGCAATATTTAAAATTAATTGTGTGAAATTAAGTGATTTCAGTTTGGTAAAAATTTCAAAGCTAAAAAAAATGGAAATTTCCCTGAGCTCACCCACACCAACCAATAGAATTTTACCTTAGTGTCTAAAATAGATGTACGAAACTTTTATTAATGTTATTATAATTAATTTTGTTATGCATTATAAATATTATTAATAATAAAATAGGTAATATGAATATGCAGAAATATTTAAATGAGAGAAATTGAATAATTGCAAGAGTTTTGCACCAAAGATCAGTACTTTTAACTGTCAAATTTAAAAGTGATTTCATTTTATTCTTAAGTATTTGATGTAAATAAATTCTGTGTGAACTGTAACTAGATTTCTAAACATTTACTTGTTATTTTTATAAATATTTAATTACATTTCATTTATAGGTCAAAGCTTAGGACTCTATAATGTTACTATTACTAGAGCGCTGATAATATATCATCATTTTAAAAGATGTGTTGGTACAGTTGAATATGATGATGGTGTAAGTTTTATTTTATAGAGCTGAATATTTCTATACTTTTTAAACATCTTAATAAATATTTGTACCTTTAAATAATCATCTGCTTTGGAAATGAAAGTAAATTTATACATACCTATAGAATATTGCAATTCATTTCTATTACTATTAAAGAGTTAATTTACATATTTGATGTTATTATATTTTATGGAAAAAGATAGAGGTTGATCTTAACTATTATCTTTATGGAGTTTATGTTTTTCTTTTAACTTTCTATGTTTAAGCATAGATTTTGATAGAGATTGATTGAGATAGATTTTGAAGCTTAATTTTGAGTAATTTTCGTTAGTATTTTAATTTTTTTAATTACCAAATTTTAAGGAAATGTTTTTGTTTTAATTATCTGGAAAATTGAGGAATTTTGAGGAAACTTCAGTTTATTTACAAATTATTTCTAAATGATAATCAATTATGAATGTTAAATCTATATGCTAGGAAAACATAAAACATATATAACTCAAGAACCATTAAAAAAAATTATTCAGATAAAAAATATAAATTTCTGTGTCATTTTTTTAAATCGTCTTTATGCTTGGAAAAATATGTGGTTTACTACAACAGTTTTAACACATGACACACTTAAAGCTTTGAGAAAGTCATTTACTTCTAATGCTTTAATATTATTAATATTTTGTACCTCAAAAATTTCAACCATACTCTTGTGGATAAGGTTAAAAAGCAACATTAATAAACAGGATTTTATGTTTTGAACAACAAATTACAAAAAAAGCTGTGTTCTTTTATAAGAGACACTGTCTAAACACAATTATAAAAATAGATAGTAAGTGGATGCAGATGAATCAGTGTATAAATAGAAGTATATATAAATGTACTTGTATTTGTAATAAGTAAAAATATTCATAAATGTTTATATGTTAATATTATATTGATTTAAAATAATATTGATATAGTTATTTTGTTTCAATTTAATATAATTTGTCTGTAATAATCTTACATTAATCATTAATTGACTTGAATTTTTAAATTTATTACTGCTTAATTTAAGTACTCAGTTTTTTTATGAAAATGTAATTTTATTTTTTAATTGATTATTTTTTTTTCATTTTAATTTCACTTCTTCTTATTTTAAATTGAATAACTTTATTTTTTATAGGTAATCTTTAACTGCGGGTATAATTTGGGAAATATGACTGACTTTCATTAAAATATTTTATTGCATATTGAATAATGACAAAATAATGCAATTATTTAACAAATTTCTTGGCTATTTTAAGAAATAATTTAATTTAAACATCATTGCTAATGGTTAAACTTGTAAGTTGACTCATAGTATACCAATCATCTGTTAATTGAATTTCTGAATCAATTTTATATTTATATCAAATCATGAAAAACAGATTTAAATTGGTGTTTATATAGATGATATACAATTACACTAAATCTGACATTTAAAAATTAATTCAAGTTCAATAACTTTTAGAATGAGTAAATATTTATTCAAGTTAATTTTCTGTAAAATTCAGCATTTGATATTGTCCTTATATTCATAAAATTCTGTTTTTTTTTTCATTTCAAAAAATGTCTCAATTTACAATTCATTCTTAAGTTCTACCTAATGGTTGAACATGCGATTTGATTCATAGTTTGCTTATCAAGTTAATTGAATTCCTGAATCAATTTTGTGTCTGTATCAAATCACAAGAAACAAATTCAAATTGATGTTTCTGTAGATATTTTAAAACTATTGCACAAGATCTGACAGATATGTTAATCCTGACACATAAATTAATCTAGACAAATAAATAATTAAGTAAGAGATAAATTAATAATTTTAGAATGAGTGAATTCAAAGAAGTTATTTTTGACACAACTCAGTGGTTAAAATTATCTTTATATGCTTGAAAAATTTTTTTATTTTAAATAATATCCTCAATTTCAAAATTAATCATGAAATTTTCAGATTTTTTTTTTTTGCTAAAATACAAGTTTTAATGAAGTAATTGTAGTAGTTTATTTTCTTAACTGCTAACTTGCAAGATTTTGGTCATATAATATACAATACATGTCTCATAATATGGTTTGGTATATATGATAAACTTTTTTCAGTTTCATGAAATTGATAGAGTAATGATTATAAAAGTTATGCTATATATATATACACATACAATGATGGAAAATTATTATAGTAATTGGGCAAATTGGGAGGAAGTACCAATTATCTTTGATTTATATTTTTGTAGTGCATATTAAACTCAATAACATTACATAGATTTTACAAAAGTTTTTAGAGAATAATCGATAAAAAAACCCAGATAAATTAATGTAGTTATCCATGAATGTACCAAAAATTAATTTAACTGTTTTAAAACAAATTATGAGCTCAGTAAATTAAGTCTACCATTTTATTGATTTTGCCTTAATCATGAGGCTTTATGTAATTAGTGACAAAATTAATTGAAATGTTGATTGATTTTCTCTTGTTAGTTATCAGTGTTTCAATTTATTTCCTGCCAGAAAAGGAAATTACCGTTTCATATAATTTGAAGAAATTTTAGCTGAGCAATTTAGTCTTGTAGAGGTTTATTGTGTTATTGGTTAACTGTAGGGCTTTTTTGTGTGAGAGTCATTGAGCAATGCAATATTCGAAAAGAATAACTTTTTTTATAGTTACTGAAAACAATTCTTATAAATAGTCAGTTTTAAATTGGTAAATATGTGAAAATATGTATTTCTGTTTTCTTTTTTTATGAAACAAATTTTACTTTTAATGAAAAAATAACTTTAGTAATCTTAACTAATGTAAAGAATTCAGTGCAAGGCAAGTGTGAAATGATTGTAATTTAACCTTGATTATGGTAAAAATTGATAACACTCAGACTAGGCTAAACTTGTTATACTGCAAAGTTAGTATAAAAAATGTTTGATTCTTAAGCATTTAATGCTAATCACTCAGGGAAATAAATTTATTTTTCATAGAAAGAAGAGTGCATAGATGAACAAATAGTTTTCAGAATAATTGTTAGAAATAAGTTTACGAAACACTTCCACTGTTTCTAAGAAATCATTATACTTTTTATGTATGATTTATTCTAGGATATTTTTTTACTTAACAATATTCATTTTTTGCTTACTCATTAATTATAATAACATGTGTAATCCTTAATAAATTTTTTTGTCATTGTTCAAGTGTTTCAAATTCATGTAAAATGTTTTTCATGTTTCCTCATTTAATAATCATTTTGTTTTGTAAATAAAAAATGCTTTTTTTTAATTTCATAATCTTTTTATTAAGTTTAATGTTTGTTTTACATTTTTAGAGATTTTTATGAAACAAAATTTTGATTGTGTACAGTATGAATTTTAATTTTTATTGCATGTATTTATCCTTATATATAACATAGTTTATTTCTTCAGCTTACTGCTGCTGCTGCACTAAGTCTTAGTGCAAAAGTCAATGAAGATGACATTGACAAAACAAGTATAATAGACTATTTTTGGAGGTAATACAATTTAAATAATTCCAAAAAAATTTATATTCTATTAAGTTGTTTTTCTTTATTTAAATTTATTTGAAGATTGAGTTTACTTTTAACTAAAATAAAAAGATTTTTAAATATGAATTCTAAAATCAATTACTATTATCCTAATTTTTAACTGTGTTTTTCTGATAAATATATGGATTTTGGTTCATTTGAGAAAATTATAATTATTTTGATAAAGAGAATTTTTTTAAAAATTTAATTTTTGTGGAAAATAGTTATACCCATGATCTTTCTTAAGTGTGGACATACATTTTTAATTAATATCAATCTATATAGGTTGTTTTTACAACTTTGTTATTTATAAAAACATGTTTGAGTTAGATATTCTAACAAAATTCATTTTGTTCTTTTGTAGTGACATTGGTTAAAAGTATGTAAACTGAATTATAAATTTTTTTTTTTTTTTTTTTTTTTTTTTTTTAAAGCTTTAATGTTAGAGCTAGGATTTTTTCATGCATACTTATTTTGTAAAAAATCCTATGTTTTTTTTCCTTATACTTATTTTTCTATTTTAAATTTACTCATTTATGTAATTTTTAAATATATTTTTTTCTTAAAAGACAATTTTGTTTTGTTGCATATCATTTAATTATACTGTAAAAAAATGTTAATTTCTTTCAAAACTTTAAATAATAATTTTGACTTTTTATTGATGAAAAACCCCATTGTGTTGAGAGAAAAATCTTTCTTCCTCTTTTTTTAATTCTTTGAAAGAATTGTATAATTTTGTCTTAATAAATTCATTAGTTTTTTAATTTTTTGTTAAAATTAATTTACTGTATTTGTTTTTCTTCATTTATGATTCATTAAAAGCATCTATAATGAACTTGTAATTAAATTTTTATATGAATCAATATCCAAATTTATGTTATTTGTAATACTCTTGTGATTTTGTGTTAGTTTCATCAACAAGTTTAATTCAGCTGAATTGTGAATGATATATCAATAATGAATGTTTAATGGGTTTATCAATTATTAATCATCAATCCAAAATATTATTAATCTTAATATTTTGTAGGTGTTTCCTAACTGGAGTTCAATTTCAAGTAATGAAATTGTTATCAATTTCAAATTTGTTATGATTAATAATTTATTTCTGATATAAAATGTCTGGGCATCATAATTAAGCAAATTAAGTAAAATGTAATACTAAAATACATTCTTTTGCAAAGACAAATAAAATAAACTTCCTTACAAAATAACTCTATATTAATCTCCTATGTATTATTATTTTGATATTTTGCTTGCAAAATTTTATATATAGAAAGGAGGTATTTTTGCTGAGGAAATGAACTTTAATTCTGATTAGAGCACACATTATTTTGTAACACTTGTTTAAAACTAGTAACAATTGCAAAAAATTTATCTTTTCTTATTGTCTCTAAATGCACCACAAATAATAGCATGATATGTTAAATTTGAACAGGATCATGTATTGAATGTGGAAAGCTGTATTGATAGCTTATTTTAGGTAATGCTATCTCTTAGCTGGGTCTGCTATTTATAAGCTCTGTATTTTCTGTTTAACAGTGTAATAATATGTTGAATCCCTCTTGCAGATAATGGTATTAACCTTCATGAAATGTCATCTTAATTCCAGTTTTAAACAAAATAATGCCATGCTCATTAGACATATGTACCTTAAATTGTAGGCTTATGTACCACCTCTATATAGTTTATACTCTTCTTTAACCAGCTAGATCACCATTCTGTTGTCGATTGAAAATATCTGGGTTATTTTAACCAAGAGAATTAGAGTCTCCAAGACATCACAGATCTAAAATAAGGATTTATGTTTAGTGGGATGTGTTGCTAAATGATAACTAGGTGTCTTTACAATTTAAAAGCATGCCACAAAAGATTTTGCTGACTACCAATTTGAATATTTATTGTGACGTGATTTATCCTTTCATCGTTACTTTTTAATCTAATACTGGAATTTGTTATTAGAAAACTGGATCTCAGAGGCTGTATTACTAAAACAACTCAAATTTGTTAATTTGCTGATGATATAGTAATACTGAGTAGAAACAGAGTGTGTTAATTAAAACACAAAAAAATTAATAGAAATAACATGTGCAACTGGCTTTTTACTTCATGAACAAAAAACGAAATTTGTAAGGGGGGGGGGAACTTAATTTATCAGCATTAGTAGCAATTATCTTATAGTTGATTTTAAATTCGAAATTGTTCACAATTTTATATATTTAGGTACAATTATAAAGTTTTCAACAGCCATTTCAAAATAAATTAATTGTGAAATCTAGAAGGGAACTGTAATTATTTTTTTTAAAAAATAAATTGATTATGAGAGAGGACAATTAAACTAAAAATAGAAAAAAACAATTATTTGTTCCATGGCGACAAATGGCTGTGAGACTTGGATTTTTACACAAAAATATATAAAAAACTAATTTTTCTAGGGAAATTACTTAGAAAATTTGTTGGTCCATTACAGTTAGATAATAATTGTTGGAGAATTAAAACTAATAATAAATTGGAAGCTCTTATCACTCATAAAAATTTAAAATTCATCAAAATATAGAGACTTTCATGGCTTGGATACATTGAGATCACTTAATCACTGAGTATTTAAGATCTTGCATTGGAAGCCCATATGCAATAGGCCAAGGGAAAGGTGATTTGATCTTAAAAGCTTAAAGTTTGAAACTTTAAATTTAACTTTAAAACTTTGAAGGTCTTCAACTCGACAATTTAAGTTAGGAACAATGTTTAGAGGAACATTGTACAACAGCCTAAGGCCTATCCTGGACTCCACATAAAGAAGTTGTTTGGCTTTTATTGGTCTTATGCCCTTGAAGTTTTAATCATTTCATTATATGGACCAAAGTTTAATTTTTGAATTGAATTTCTAACTATACAGATATTTAATTTCAAGAAAAAAAAGCAATTTTTATCAAAATGCTTCATTTTCCCCCTTAAAAGTGTATGTGTTGCTGAGCATTAAAATTGCTGTAATATAATAATAACAAAGAATTTGTCCAAATTATATAATAAAAGAAAGAAGTTCATAATTTGCTTAAAAACTGTAGTATGATAATTTTTTTCTATGGTTTTTCTAACAACATTTGTTACCAATCCTCAAACAGTCTAGTGAAATTTATCTAGTGTAAAATTTTCAAGAGTAAAACGACTGATGGAAAATTCATTATCGTTTTCCAAATGTAAAAATTAATAAATTCCTCTGAAGAACATAAGGCACAGCGATGTAAATCATAAAGAGATATTAATCATACAAGCATTCTTAAAAGTAGGCATGTTTGTGTCACAAGTCTAACATTTGAATATGATGCAAGTATTGGTATGAGCTGGATTTTCCATTTCTTACCAGTTGAGACTTATTCAAAATTACATCAGAAGAATAATTTTATTTCCATCTTTACTTTAAACTGAAGGGCAAAGAGAAAAATAGTTGTTTAAATTCACAGCTTATTTTGGAAAAAAAAAAAAAAAAGAAAATCTGTTTTTCCATTATTTACTATTATATCATCACTATGAATACACTGAATAGTTATTTTCCAACCAGAGAATGTGTTAACTTATTTATACATTATCATAATTTTGATAGTCAAATATTACAAAAAAACAACACAGTCGGGTAAGAATGATACTACCCATAATCTTTTAAACACATCATGAAACTTAGTTTTTTATGCAGAAATCATATAGTTACTAATTAGTTAAATATATCAATGACATGTTATGCTTTTGTCAGAAAAAAGAATTGGTATGACATAGTTTTGGTTTTTAGACTTGATAAATATCATATTGGCTTAAACTATTGTAAATAGTTGAAAAACTTTTATATGCAATTTTAAACAAGTTTTTAACTGTATAATTATGAGTATTATTAAATTGAGAAATTTACCACTAAAGAGATAAAAATTAAATAATTATTTTAATTAATTTTTTACCAATTTTTAGTGTTTAGAATTGAAATAATTACTAAAAATATTTCATTGTTTATATTTCAATATTTCATTAATTTGGATATTTTAAATTAAATTTTAATGTTATTTATATAAGTGTATAATAATTTTTCTGTGTATTTTTATTATGTATCTTTTAATACACATAAAAAAAAAAATTATATATTTGTTGGCAACATTGAATACTCATTTTTCAAATCCTTAAATAACTTTGTTTAACATCT
Organism: Latrodectus geometricus; assembly: GCA_026290005.1. NCBI lineage: Eukaryota > Metazoa > Arthropoda > Arachnida > Araneae > Theridiidae > Latrodectus > Latrodectus geometricus. The sequence continues at coordinate 48,259 of JAPDSC010143894.1, forward strand.
TAAACAGCATTAAAAATTTTATGAAGATTAAAGCAAAACATTATTTTGAATATTTTTTTATATTATTTACCTTTTGAAAATTTTATAATCTTTTGAAATTTTTTTTTATATTGAAATCTCATTTTGTTTGGTCTTTTAATAGTGCTTGATTGATATTTTTAAAGTGATAAATTGAATCATGCTTTGAACCAACAAAAATTTCTGTGCATAAAATAACAAACTTATTAGTATGAAGAGGTGCTAAATTATTAGTATGATTTGTCAAACTTATTAGTGTATGCCAAACTTATTAATCTGATCTAGAATTTCATTATCTTGGAATAATAGCATGTTAGGAATGCAACTAATCATTTTTCTTTATGGTTATTTAATTTTTTTGAAAATTAGTGATTGTGATAAAAAGTTTTAGTTTTAGTTGAGAACTCTTTTTTAATGAAATTTGTATTTAGGAGCTTAGAAGGGCTATGCTGTACATCATCTTTCAGTTGACATCAACATTCAAAAGATTAGACTTGTCTTTGAAAAATTACCCACAGTCGTAAATTCAATAGTAATCAAATCACTGAGTTATCATTTTAATAAATATCATTTTTTACACATTAAAAAAAAAAGAAAATTAATCATAGGGGCTAATAAATTAAATTGTTATTTTAAAACTCATAAACTTTGTTTCTAGTTTATTTTATGAAAAATATATATCAAAATCAAGAGAATAATTTTTTTTCTGTATTGTATGTAATTCAATTTATGTTTTTAAAAAAAATTTACATCTGTATTACAGATAATAAATTCTTTTATTTATTTTCTTATTGTTAGAGTCTTTAAAAAAGAAGAACCTCATAATTACTTACCAGAATTTCAAGAGCTTTCTAAAAGTGTCACTTTGATGCAATATTTTTTCTGTCGCATACTCAAGTTCAGCTTTAACTATACACTTGCTCATCAGGTATTAATCTTTTTCAATAATTATAATGTGCAACTTTCTGAATGATATATTTTCAAACATGTTTTTAAACATCTTTACAGTAATTGTGTAAATTTTTATGTTTTTAAATACCTGTTTTAGAATGCCCGTTCCTGTTTATGAGGTATGGAATCTTTGAGTATTATGGTTTATCAATAATTATGCATGTTAATTTGGTGGAGCCTAATATTTTTAAACTGGAGAGACTTGCAGGATTTAAATTAAAACAATAGAAAGGTCAATCATAAGTATAGACTTGGATTAAAAGTTAAAACATTCAGTGTTGAATTATTTATTATTTTTGCTGATGTTAAGTGATATCAAAGCCCAGTGGCATAGTATTAGCATTTCGTGCTTCCAAGTCATGGGTCTGAGATCCGATCCTTGGGCTGGACAAAGATGACTCAGCCTTTCATCTTTTCAGTGGATCAATAAAACTGAATACCAAGGCTCTTCAGAACTAAACACTGAGGGTTTCATGTTACATTGATCATCTAACCAAGACATAATTTTTCATATCCCTGAGCCTTCAGTCAAGAAAACAAATTTAGCTCTGTAAGCCTTGGCTGCATAGGGGCTCCAGTGTCATTGGGTTTAGTTTTTTAGTTAAATGTTGTCATGAAATAAATTAGAAAAAGTTAATAAAGTGTATTGATTTGAGACTAGCAGTTGAAAAGTTTTTAAGATCAGACCGGATGAAGAAATAGTTATGCATCTTGAGAAACTAATTGGACAGTTAAGTTTTAAGGTATTTTTGGGTTAAATTATGAAATTATGTCAAGCTATTTAGGTATGAAGCAGCACAACATTGTCTTTGGGTAATAAAATAGCGCAACATGTCAAACAATATATACCTTTGCCAAGCAAGCTACAAATGAGAATAATATTGAAGGTTTAGTTAATTGTAAATGAAGATAATTATATGAAAGTAACTTTTTTGTTTGATTGACAAAAGGACATGGAATGTAGTATTGAAAGTTTAAAAGGATATGAAGGAATAAGAAGTTAATGAAAACTTTTAGTTAAATTCTATTTCAACCAATTTTGGATATAGGTATGGTGATAACTACCTACAAAGGTTTTTTAGAAAAATATTAATGTATGTACTTTTCAATATTGTCTTTTCAAATGCATCAAATTTGCTTCTTTTCAAAAGCTGCTTCTGAAATTTAAGTACTTGTTGCTGTTACTTATGACATTTGGCGAAGTCAAATAACACATGTCAGGGACTGGGTGAATGAAGTCAGAAAGAGGGTCTTTCGTTTTTGAGCAGAGCACTGCTATATGAAGGTGAAAGTACAACCTTAGCCTCATACATGGCAGTACCATCTGGGTCTTACAATTTAGAGATTGAAGCCGAAGAAAACCCATTACCTGTCTCTAAACACCGCCAGAGGTATTAATTTGGAATGGGAACATGGATGACATTGCACATATGACATATTTTACGTACCCCACTCGCCATTAGTGAACACTACAGATCTTTGGCTAAACTGCGATTTGGACTCAATACATTCTGGTAACAAGAATGATGCCCTAACCAACCAGTCTATCATGGCAGAAGTACCTAAGCAAAGTTATTATTTACAGAAATTAATAAAGTAAAAAGAGCAGTTAGATGAATTATAAATTTTGCATTGGAAAATTTTCTAAATTGATTTCTTGTCTTTTAAAATCATTCACTGAACTTTCTATTGTAAAAATACTATTATTTTTATATGCCAGTATTAATGAAAAATTTCTTTAATCAAAGTTAAATTTTTCAGTATATGATAACAATTATATTTATATTTGTATGTAATTTGAAGTCTTGGTATTATTTATTAAAATATATAAATCATGTAGTGGCTAATTGTTTTAATATACTAAATATTTTTGAAATTCTGTTTTGAAAATATTCTGTAAATTTTAGAGTAATAATTTTTGTATTCATAAAAAGTATATAATAATTATAATAAAAATACTGTCTCTTATGATGTTAATTTACTTTTGCTATTCTTTTGTGGTGAACCTTTCTAAGAACAATTTTTCTTAAAACTAAAATTAGAGTGAAAATGTGCTTTAAATTCCATGCTTGGCGCGTATTCAAAATCGCCGATACCATGGCGTAAATTCTATCGCTATTTCAAAGTGAAACTTAATTAGTGACCAATGAAAAGACTAAAACAAAAGAGTAATTAATAAGCATGCGCGAAAAAGTGCTTCAAATTCGTGAGTCGGCAAAGAAGGGGACCTAAAGCGCAATTTAACCAAAATTAGATGAGAAAAACTTTTAAATTATGTTAAATGTGTCTATTTATTTCACACAAAATGTAAAATGTATGAATAATATTATAATTTGCTGAGATAAACTTAATTTTGCTGCCTAAGCAAAAGTATTAAGTAATATTTAGATGAATAAAAAACAGGAGATCACATACATTTGTGGAATTATCAAAGCTTTATTTAATGAAATTGGTAAATTTGAAAATTTTGTAGATTCTCCTTAAGGAACAGTGATAAGTTTGATAAGTTTACATTTAGTTACAAATTAATAGGTGTCATGAATTTTCAGAAAATTAAAAAGTATTAATAAACATATTAAAATGTATGTCTTGAATATAACTATATAAACAAAGAGATTAGTCCAAAATATGCATATATAATAGTTCGGATGTTTTAAAAAAATTGCTGAAAGTGAACAGAAGAAAAAATAATTTCATTATTAAATAGAAATTTAAAGGAAAAATTTTAAATCAAAACTTTGTGTAAATTATAGATTAACCATTTTAAATATACTTTTCAATTCTGTAATTTCAGTTTTTCTAAATATTCAGAATTTAACATATTGATTTTATTCATCTTTAAATAGATAGCTTTATGTGAGTAAAATTTTGAGAACACCATTAATAACATTAAATAATTTGTGTAAAGAATTTTTTAATAATTGAATGAAATTGTTTCTTTTTAGCCATGGACCTATTTAATACTTTTGAAATCATTATTAATATCAATCTAATTTATATTATAGTTCTCTTAGTTTTCACAATTATATATAGTTATCTACATTAAAAAATATAATCAAAAATGTTGTTTGCACATTATTATAAATGCATTTGCTAAAATAATTGTATTATCTATCAAACTTGTGCATGTCAATACTCCCTGGGAAAATTTTGTTTGACTTTTGGAAAACTCATTAAAATCCCTAATATATATATATATTTATAAAGAATATATATATTAACCTTAAAAATTTTAAAGATCAGACAATTTTGCTGGATTGAGTTGCACTTGTATAATATGAAGAAGGAAACAATTCATATAGTTGCAGGTTTTTAAAAAGAGTTATTTGTTCCATAGTTTGAGTTTTTTATTCTTCATTTCTTTAAGTTAAAATAATATTTTTTTATTAACGTAACATAATGATCAAATTTTTATATTGTTATAATGTGATATTTGTATACATTTTGACCATCACAAAAGTTAAAAATAATATATTTTCGTCATGGTTTTGATCGCTTGAAAAATGTTTTCCTGGAAAAATAAAACCATTAGTCTGTATAAAAGATAATTGAAATGTTTATCCTTTGTGCAGTTGTTTATCAAGCTTAATTTTTTAACAAACCACATAGATATTTTGCACACACTAAAAAAGTAATTATAATTTTTTATACAAGTATATTAAAATATTTAAAAGTCATGCCATAAAATAATTATATGTTTTATTATATATTATAATGAATTCTTATAATATTCTCTAAAGTGAAAAGGTGCAAGTAAATAATGAAATAAACATTTTTATCAGTGAACAAATAATCTTAATTTGAAAGTATTTTTAAATTTTAAAAATAGTAATTTTTAATATTTTTATAATTATTTCAATAAAAAAGGCTTTCTATTTTATAATTTAAGTTCCATTAATTTGAATTAAACATTAATAGCATTTTATGTTTGTATTTGTATTTATTAATTAAATTTACTAAAAGTGTGTGCTGAAACTTATATTTAAATATTTAAAATATAAAACCTAAAAACTATATTCATAAAATAAAATAACTAAAATTCACTGTATACTTTGATGTAGTTTTTGTAACATATTGTAGGAAAAAATCAGCTATTTGGAAAAGTTTGAGCTTTTCAAAAGCAAAATTTTAAATATCAAACAAATTGACTTACCTATTGTAGAATATTTTCATAAACTTAATAAAATGACTTTGCAATTAAGTTTATTACTTAATCAAAAAGTATAGATGAACATTAATTTTATGTATTATATATGTAAGAAGTGTGAAAAAGTTCCTCCTCTTATTTGATATTATCATCTTTAAATGTATTTGTTAAATAATGATAATTATTTAGTCATATTTTTGTGGAAGAAATTAAATTATAATTCTATATCTTATTCAAAAAAAGAAGTTTTTAAATTATGATTTTGGGCTTATTTGAGGTTTCTGGATTAATTTTTGTTAGAAGTTATTAAATTGTAAATTATTTAGGAAAAAAATTGTTTAATTTAAAAACTTCATAAATTGAAATTTGTAAAATTTAAGTAGTATTTATATTTCTGAAATATTTATTTAAGTACTTTTAATATTTTGAATATAGGAAAAAAATATGCAACAGTTGAGCTCATTCATCCTATGTATTTATTTGGGGAAAGTTTATATGAATTAAATGGAAAAAATGTCCTATTGACTTGACTTAAAAGGTCTAGAATGTAGTTACACCATTTAAAATTAAGATTCATGTTCTTTTTTATTCCCTTTGAAACAACTTTACTATCACAATAAATTTTTTAAGCATGATAATAGGAGTAAGCTTAATGAGATTCCTAAACAAAGAATAATGTATTTTAAAAAATATACCCTTTGAATCAAGAGCAGACTTGTTTTACTCATGCTGATCATTGAGATATATGTATTCTTATCTACATTCTTCAATTTTTTATGAATTTATTTACCTATTAATTGTATTTATAATGATTTTATTTTATATAAATTGTTGGTGTTATATGAGAAAAAAATTATCTTTCTTTTTCGTTTGTTATGCTTCAATGTTATCTTGATATAAAACTTTATAAATTAAGTTAAGGATATTTTATCTTTTTTAAATTCAATTTCTCTGTTTAAAAATGTTTTACATTAAAATTTGATTTTGTGTCTTGTTTTTAATTTAATACTACATTTAATTTTATTATTTATATCATATGTAAAAAATATCAAAAAAGTTTTTTTCTCTTAAAATTTTTTTAAGCAGAGGCTATAGATTATTTACTACTTTAAGAATTTAAATTCAGTGAGATTATGCAATAGTCAAAATTTTAAAGTAAAACATTGCATTTTCTGTTGCTTATTTCTACCGATCAAAGTTATTAAGCATATATAACTATATGAATTATATTTATATGAAGAGGTGAGCTATACTTGATTTATCAAACTCTGTATATTCATACTTTGAATTTAAAACATGAATAAGTCTTCATTGTTAAATTTTTAAAAACTGATTTTAAAACTTTATTTTTTTGTAGTATCTTGTTCCATTTTTAAGGATCTTGCATGAAAAAGAAGAATTTCGTTGTAAATGGGGCTATTTTATAACTTCAGTTTGGAGAGCTGTTACTACAATTTATGAAACAAAGAGATGCTTGGATTATGAAGCTAGTGAAATTGCTACTGCAAGCATTTCATTTGCATGTAAAACTTGTGATATAGAATTTTCACTAGAAAATAATTGGCTTCAAGTAAGTTGATATGCTATAAATTTAATCAAGTTTAATAAAGTAATAATTATCAATTATGGAAATACTTTAGTCTAAAAGTTCAAATTCTGGTATTTATGCAATAATAAATTCCATTCTCTAGTTAGTTTAAACAAATGAAATTATGTTGTAAATTTTGAATTCAATTAAATAAAAAATATTTACATAAGTATGGTTATTTACCATATATTTGTACTATGTAATTATTTTATTTGTACATATAAAAATATATATATTCAGCTTAGTTGCTTGCGAATAACTTAGATTTTTAATTACTAATGAATTTTATTTTTAAATTGAGAAAGAAATTGAATTATTTAATAACAAAAGGTAATAAGTATTTCTAAAAGTTTATTTTAAAAGGTCTAAGCCAAAAGCTGATTTTTGAATCAGATGAAATTTTTTATAAACATTGAATTGGCTTGCATACTTTTCATTATATTGAAATTTTTATAAGTGATGAATATGTTTTATTTTTGTTCTTTATACAAAATAATTTTGTATAAATGTTTCTCATGCAGAAGCATAAATTATTATATCAACAGCCCTTGAAATCATTCCTCAAGGTAATATTGTTTTGTTGCATTCTAAAGTTTAACAATATATTTGCAGACCATCCCTTGGTTTTAATAGTGAATTGTGTATAAATTTTTGAGCAGTTCAATGAAAGAAAAATAAGATACATTTTATTAAATAAAATACATTTTAGTGAAGATATTGCATAGATAAAATTGATGTACTATAAGCTATTACAAATTTGTTATATAGTTAAAGCAATTCTATAATTATATTGAATAATTGAAACTTGATATTTATTGTATTCAAAAACAATATCAAATGTATGATATCTTGTGTTAGTGGATAAGAATTTTCTTCAAATTACTCATAGAATAATGATATTATGTTAACATTATATGATTACTATTAGTTTAAATAAATAAATTTTAAAATTGTTTAGAAGCAATTAACTATTATTAAATTTTGAGTATATATATGTATATACAAACACTGCTGGCTACCGTAAAGGCAGCACCCTGAAGGGAGCATGCAAATAACATAAAATTGACCACATATATTAGCGGAGGAGAGATATGCAAATGATTAGAGCTTCAGTGCAGACTCACATCACATGCGTCTGTGGTGCCACTTAAAAGTGCTATTTAAGGCTTGGAGGTTTCAATGATTTCGAGTTTAGCAATTGTGTTTTTCTTATGGTTTTATCAAAAAATACTATCAATTATGCCTAGTAGAAAACAGCGATCATTTTTTTATCAAAAACCCGAGTTTGATAGAGGCAGGATAGTGTCCTACTGAGATTGAGGATTATCTTTCAGGGAAATTGGTAGTCATGTTGGACGAAACCAAACAACTGTAATGCAGGTATATGATCATTGAATGCAGGAGGGTATGGCGGAACGACATTTGTAAGCAGAAGAAATGAGAACTGCATTATGTAATTTTTATGGTAAAAATATTGACTTTCAGTAAGTTTCTAACCTTTTAGAAGCAAATTCTATTTGATCTGGATTTACAAATATATTGTTTTATTCAGTCTGGAATAAAAGTATTTTATAATGAAAAGCATGTTAAATAGAAATATTGCTTTTTGTAATAATAATTTCTATTATTTTAATTGTATTTAAAATAGCTTTACAGTTATTTCCAGATTGTAATAAATGTTTCTTTTTACGATGTTATTGATTTCTTTTGTTTCCCATTTAAAATTTTATTAAGTATAATGTAGAGTGAAAATTTTTGTTATTAATAATTTACAATCATATTAATAAATTTTCTTACATATCAGAATCTTAGGTACATTTCTAAAATCAGTTTTCCTTTTTTTAACTAATTAATGATTTATAGTTAAATAATAATTTTTTTAACTATAATTTGAAAAATTGGATGTAAAATGTTCGATGATTGATTATTTTAAAAGATTAATTTGCAATAGTGCATTTTACTCCTTTTGTTAATGCTAAATTTATCTTTATCATAAATTGTATTCCTAGAAAATTATTGTATTAAACGTTTTCAACTCTGTAAAATAGATTACTTCTATAAACTGATATCATCGCAGTTTATAGCATTTATGCATTTTAGCCAAATGAATGTTACATGAACAAATACTTTGTTTAGGTACCTAATATGATATTTCATTTCTGATTAAATGGTGTGATAGTAAAAAAAAATCCTTACATTGTAGTATTCTTCCATGTTCAAAACAATTTATCTAATTAAATGGTGTAGTTTTCTAAATAAATAGTTAATATATATATATAATTTTAATTTTTTTCTGTTGATTACTGGGACAGATGCATCAAAGCTTCTTATACATCTTTTTGTTATCTATATAAAGATAGCTCTGTTCATTTAAATATTCTTCTCCTAAATATTTACTTAGAGCACATTATATAGGAAAAAACATATTATACTTGTAAATGTTGTCTTATTGCAAGTATTTTCTTTTTTAATTTATAAATCAGAAAACAGTTCTCGATGTATGCGTTTTTGTTTATATTGAGCTTATTTTTTGATTCATTTAAGTTATGTATCTATAAATGTATTTGAAATTTACATAAGAAAATTTAATACTTTTGTGATCATAAAAATTAATTTATCTTTTTCTTTTCAGCTTCTTAGTGTATCAGCAGATGAAAAAAAGTGCTCTCAAATTATTTCAGACATTATCTTAAACTATAAGAACACATAATAATATTTGATATGACATAATATATATTGTCATTTATGTGGCATTCATCTGCATTTATTTGAATGTTTTTTCATTGTAAATCTTTTCAATAATTTGTTCTGTAGAGATTAATATTTTTTTTAACCATTTCATTTGTATATGAATCTTTTACATACTGTCATCATATAGTATATGTTACTATTGATAATATATCATTCAATGTATAAAACTTCTGATCTCATGGATTTACAATTTTTCTCCTGTGTTCTTATTCTACAAAGTAAATTTAATGAATTTGTTGCTAGCATTATTAATTTTCATAGACACACACCATTTTAGTTAATTATTTTCATTAGCTGTACATATTAATTTAAGTTATTGTAAGTTGAATTTATCAAGTTTTTTCTAAAATTTTCTTACTTTTTAGCTACATGAAAAAGTAAGAAAAATTTAGAAAAAACATTTTTGTTAAAAAAAATTATTCATTCAACTATTTAAGCTAAATTACTTAATATTGTTACTTTTTCCAATGTGTATATTATTTTAATAGTTTTTTTTTATCAAAACAAAAAATAGCATTTTAGGACTAGAATATAAAATCCATTAAAATGGGCTTTTTTTAAATAAAAAAAGGTGAAAAAGTGTTTGAATGAAAAGGAATTCATAGATTTTGTAACCTTTATATATTTTTGGATACAAATTGTATTTTAGTTTATGGTCCTTTGCATTCATAAATACACTACTGGCCATTAAAATTCCTACACCAAGAAGGCGACATGCTACAGACGTGAAATTTATACGAAAGGAAGAAGGTGCTGTGATATGCAAATGATTAGCTTTTCAGCGCATTCAGACAAAGCAGGCGCCAGTAGCGACACCTTCATTGTGTTTAAATGAGGAAATTGTTCACCCGGTTCCTCATACACAAATTGCATTTGAACGTTGTTGCCTGGTGAAAAGTTGTTGTGATGCCTCGTGTAAGAATGAGAAATGCGTACCAGCACGTTTCTGACTTTGATAAAGGTCGAATTGTAGCGTACCGGGATTGCGGTTTATCTTATCGCAGTATTGCTGCTCGCGTCGGTCGAGATCCAATGACTGTTAGCAGAATATGGAATCGATAGGTTCAGGATGGTAATACGGAACGCCATGCGGGATCTCAACAGCCACCTATCACTAGCAACCGAGAAGACAGGCATATTATCCGCATGGGCCTAATGGATCGTGCAACCATGTCACGAGCCGTGAGTCAAGAAATGGGGTCGTTTGAAAGACAACAAGTGTCTGCACGAACAGTTTGACGACGTTTGCAGCAGCATGGACTCTCAGCTCGGAGACCATGGCTGTGGCTTCTCTTGAAGCTGCATCATAGACAAGAGCGCCTTCAATGGTGTGATCAATGACGAATCTGGGAGCACGAATAGCGAGACGTCATCTTTTCAGATGAATCCAGGTTCTGTGTACAGCATCATGATGGTCGCATCCGTGTTTGGCGGCATCGTGGTGAACGCACACTGGCAGCGTGCATTCGTAATCGTCATACTGGCCCATCACCTGGCGTGATGGTATGGGGTGCCATTGGATACATATCTCGGTCACCTCTTGTTCGCATTGACGGTGCTTTGAACAGTGCACGTTACATTTCTGGTGTGTTACGACCCGTGGCTCTACCCTTTATTCGAGCCCTGCGAAACCCTACGTTTCAGCAGGATAATGCCCGACCGCATGTTGCCGGTATTGTACGGACCTTCCTTGATACGGAACATGTTCGGCTGTTGCCCTGGCCAGCACATTCTCCAGATCTTTCACCAATAGAAAATGTCCGGTCAATGGTTACCGAGCGACTGGCTCGTCACCAAACGCCAGTCACTACGGTTGCTGAACAGTGGCATCGTATTGAAGCTGCATGGGCATCTGTACCTGTACATGCAATCCAATCTCTGTTTGACTCAATGCCCAGGCGTATAACTGCTGTTATTACTGCCAGAGGTGGTTGTTCTGGGTACTGATTTCTCAGGATCTATCCAGCCAAATATTTTGAAAATTTAATCACTTGTTATTTCTAGTATAATATATTTGTCCAATAAATATTATTTTGTTATTTGCATTTCTTCCTGGTGTAGCAGTTTTAATGACCAGTAGTGTATTGGCCAGTAAAATTATGATTTTCAAGATTCTATTTTGAATTAAAGATTTTTATGATAAATATCTAAATATTTTGAAATAAAAAATGATATTAACTATTTCAAGCATTATTGTTAAAAAAATATTTGAACAAAAATAGTCATATAAAATAGTTATTTTTCAGAGTTCTAAATTTAAAGATTTTCCGTGGGAAAAAAAAACATTGCCCAATAATTCATTTTCTGTTTTCTATACCTATCATACAAGTAAGGACACACCTCAGTTATTGGTGTGTTCTCAGTTGTATGATGGACATTGATATGCTTAGCAATATTACACTTTTATAATGGCATTTGTTAAACATTTTTATTGATTAGAAACCCAAATTATGAAAAAAAACTAGTAGAAATGGATTTTTTACAATTTTCACAATATGCGTTTTTTTATGTGTAAAATTTTTAATGTTATAACATACTGGTTTTAGAATTTTAAATATAATGCTACAAAACAAATTTTTTCAAGTTTAGGTAACTTTGTAATTTTTGTTTTGTTTATAAAAGAATTGATACCTCAAATAAGAATTTGTAAATATCACTAATTAATAAACTTAAAATTCAATTCAATTTTTAAGGATTGTAATTTATTAATAAAAATTCATTGCCATTTTTAATGAGACTGAGAAATTTTTAAATTGATTGTTATATGTAAAAAGTTAAAAAAGTAATTAATAAAATTGATTTATATATTTTACAATGGTAACAAAATTTCATTTTCTAAACATCTTCCCTCAAGCTAGAATTTCCACTCCTTACAAAAGATTAACATTTGAGGACACATATTTTCATTTTAAATTGCAAAAATTCATCCTTAATTATTTTTTTACTGCGTTTATTCACAACTTACCTATTGATTTTAAATGTTTGGCCATAACTTTATTTATAAATAAGCATTGCAACTTTATCTCTTAATTAAAAATTTAATTTATGAGTAAATTTTCCTGTTTTGTATTTTAACTTAATTGATTCATTAATATCCAATAACCTTTATTTCTTATGTAATTGAGTAAAATGTTTAAAAAAATTATAATACTGTTAAGCTTGTCATGCTAATATTTCAACAGAATATTATTCAAAACTTTTTGATTTTGTTTATTATTGAGTTACTGTAGTTGCATAAGGATGTTAGATTAAAATATGTTAAGTTTAACTTTTTCTTTTCTAATTCATTAGCTTATTTATTCCAAAGAATTACTTAAATGAGACAAATAAAACTTTTTTTTTTTATTATGGATAACAAGTAGGTAGGTTTATTTCGCCAAAAACATTAAATTCAAAGAGACAAGCAAAGATTACAAATAAAATATAAATTATCAAACAAATACACCCAACTGTGCGGTTGAGATGCCAATTTGACAAACTAAATATCATGTAAAAGATGATTAAAGTTACTATTAATGTAGCAGTAGCATAAGCTAGAGCTGAACTTTGTATTTGTAAATAACCTCCTTTAGACAGTAATGCTTTTACTAACCATGGCACTCCAAGGCATATAGAAATGTCAAATGTATTGCTCCCAACAAGATTACTTATTGCCATGTTACCTTCACCTGTGGAAAGAAATAATTTGTAAATTTTAAGATCATAATCAAAAATCTAATATTTTATGATTATTACTCCCAAATAATTTACTCTTGAAATTATTGACATTAATGTTACAATATATACTGTAATGAGGATCCTTCCCCTCCGAGGAATTCAACCGTTTGGGATTTACGCAGATTTATATAAGAATTCTTTTTCTCATCTTTTAGTTTCATCTTTCAATTTTGGATTATTTAAACTAATTTTTTTTTCAAGATATTGATTCACTGAAGCTTTTGGCTTATAATTTTCTTCTAGTTGATTTCATCATTACAATATTTTTAGTTAATTGGATATGTTGTAATTTATTTTGCTCCATGTCTTACACCAGCATACTTCCTTCATCATTTCATTTGGAGGACATTGCCACTACGATCCATTTTACACGCCCCTTGCCACTTTTATTGAACATGGTGGCTTTTCAGTTAAGCTGGGATTCGAACTCAGTCATCAAGATGAAATTTAATACACTGAAATATATCAATCACGTGCTATCTCAATTGTATTAACCCTATTACTTTTTGGTTTATTTCTAATCTAAAAATCGTAACCATATTATTCATATGTGATTGATGATTCCTTATACGATATTTATCAAAAGAAACCACACTTGTGTATCTAATAGTAAAATCATCATAAATTATGCAATACTGCTGCTTTTTAAAGAAAAAAGTGGTTTTGGGGGGGGGGGAGAAAGAAAAAGATATTTTATTTCATTTTGCAATACTGCTTTCCTAATGTCCCATAAAGTAAATAACACGTCTTTATATTACATACTTTTTCAAACAGCAGTTATGTCAATATTACAAGATATCAATTTAGGGACAAAAAAGTTTGTACAAATCCGAAGTAAACCGATAATATGATGCTTTATTTCATCCTATTTACTCATTTGGTTATTGTTATTTTTGATTATTGGAATGAAGTAATTAGTTTCATTACATTAGTGATCATTTTCTTTCAGTACTTAAATATTTTAAGCAACGTTTTTTGGTATGAAATTCGTTGAAAACATGATCTTTAATGGCATTTTTTACCTTAAACACGCTGAGCTAATAATTTAAAATACACTTTTAACCAGTTGAAATTAACCAGTTACTGTTAGACAAATGCTAAATACTGTCTTTAAACTTAAAAAAAAAAGACCGTTATGGTGGTCCTGGAGTTCTCGTCTGGGGAGGCATGCTGAACTTGTGGAACGAGCTCCACGGTTTTGTAACCTGATATCTTATTTGTTATGGTAGGAAATTATTGGAATTTATATACATATTAGTTCATTTTTTTTTACATTGTGTGATATACCAAAATCAATATTAACTTACTGTAGCAATGCCATCATTATGTTTAACCAGTAAGATAATAATGGCAATTTAAGTTTACACACTTCAATTAAATAAATTTATCTCATTTTCTTTATTTAAAATATTCAGTGTAAAGTATTGAAATTCAAATCTTACCACTTTTTGCAACAAGCACACTTGATATCAAATCTGGAACACTTGCACCAACAGCCAAGATTGTAAGCCCAGATACAGAATCCGGAATATAGAGTGTATATCCTGAGAAAATTAAAATGCATTTAAACCTTTATTTTGTTAATCAACATTAAATATGAAAAATTTTATCTCGAAAATAAAATTTTATTTTTCTCTGATAAAAATTTTACAATTAAAAGTAAAAACATTCTTTCTTCCCCAAGAAAAATAAAAGCATTTCTCTGAACTTTATTTTCTATAATGGCAATGAAATTAAGAGAATCCAATTTTTCTTAACAATGAGAATATCTTTTGAAATTTATTTCAGAATTGTAAGAAAATTCATATTTAAGGTTGTAAAACAATAGAGCTTATATTATTTTTAAATTTAGTTTTCTTCTCTGATTATTTGCTATTCGCATATTATTAATATGAAAAATTTAGGAAGTAATTTTTTATGATTTCAGTAATTGAAATGAATTATATAAAATATGTATTTATAATATTATCTCAAAAGAAATAAAAAAAAAAGCCTATAGAAAGGCAACTATATTAAATTTTTAATCTGTTTTTTTAACAAGAATGTAAATTAATTTTTAAGCAATTGCAATAGAAATAAGCTGATTTTCAAACCTTTGGACTTTTAAAAGCATTCAAAACGTGTGTGATCCTCCTTCCTAATAAATAAGCAAATAAAAAATTTTTTAAACACCAATTTGGGAATTGAAACCGCGCTTTGTTACTCGTGTAAGTAATTCCTCTGTAAATGATTTTTGTTAACTTTATTGAAATAATTACTTTAATAAATTAGTTCTTAAACTTGAAAAAGTGAAGTTTATCTAAAAAAAATTATATTTAAAAAGCTAAAGGTCTTTAATTATTTGAATTAAAAATGTTTTTTTTTAACATATTTTTCCTCAAACTGTAAACTATTTCATTTCTCGTTTATTTTCGTAGAAATATTGTACATTGGGCAGGGGGTGGGGGCCCTAGAGGCAAGTTTTATATTCATTGTTTCTTAGGATCGATTTCTCATCCTTGAAACGGCATCCCTTGTAACTTGTGTAAAATTTAACAGAAAAAGTAGTCTTTTTCTGTTAAATTTTTGTGTTTACCTAAATCCAGTGATGAAAAGAAAAAATACATAAATTCCAGTAAACTGGTATTTCAAGTCACCTTTTTCTTAAAACAAAATAACAGAATTTCTCATATAATGTATTTAGAAGAAAAAGATGATTTTGTTAAATTATGCTATCTGGATTTATATGTGCTTTTTATGGTTCCTGACTTAATGAACATTAATAAAGAAGAAGAATTGAGTTTTAAAATTATATTTCTTTATACGCCTTAAATTGTTTTATTCGTCGTTAGTTATATCAGTATAAGTATTTGCTTAATTAACTCACTTCCTGTGACATCAAACTCACATGTTTAATGCTTCTGCTGCATAAACTCTTAAATATATGAATCTAATAGGTTCAGTTCTGCAGTTCTACGCCGATATTTTGCCATTTTATTTAACTTTTTTTTTCTAGTTTCTTCCGTTATTTTATCTCGAATGTTGTCCATGATAAAAATTTCAGTGAAATGAAATTTTAAAAACGTTACTCTTGTAAAGCAATATGGCGGCTAAATTTGAGCTACGAGGTTATTTTGACAAAAAAATATCGCAACTGTTGATGATACAATATAAATTGCTTCCTTATCTTTCATCATGTCACATTAAACAGATCTATAGACAAATTTCTCTTGCCCCAATTAGACCCTTTCTTTTTCCGCTATTTTATCTATCTTATTTGTGTCCATTGTTGTTCGTGATAAGCGTTTTAGTGAATTTTTAAGGCGTTACTCTTGTAAAATAGCGACTAAGTTTGCGCTACATGGTTATTTCGACAAAAAAATTTCAACTGTCCATAATATACTATATGGACATGTTTCAATATATT
>JAPDSC010143901.1:0-23510 GCA_026290005.1 Latrodectus geometricus
GGTTTTTAAATTATTTACTCTTGTTCAATTGTTAATCTTGCTCAGGGCCATAATTCTGTTACATTTAAAAGCGTAAAGAAAGTTAAATTGTGATTTAAGAAAAAAAAGCAATTTAAAAGGAGGGTGAAAATGATTTCCATATTAAATGTTTGTTGAATATCAATTGAAAAATTCGTGAAGCAAGAAAATAAAAGCCTGTGATAGAAATTTCATCAAATTAAAAAAAAAGCCTGAAAGGAAATGCAGAATAATAAATTCTTCAATAGTACCATTTATTAATTGTTGCTGTATTTAAATGTTTCTACCAATATACCGAAATACTACTTTATGTGTTTTAGATTTATACAAATTCATATATAGTGAATGGATTTCAAAATTCTAAATTAAAGACATTTTTATTGAAAAATGCAAACAAAATATTAATTTTAATATTTTGTTAAAATTAATATTAATATAAAAATTTACGATTGAAAAATACAAATATTTGAATTTTAATCAAAATTAAAATTTACAATTTGTTAAATTTTAAGAAACAAGTCTTTAAAAAATATGCTGAAATTATGTCACGTCTTTTCTGACTTCTATCTTAAGGAATTTAAGATAAATATTCAATATTCATTTAAATCTAATTTAATTTTTAGAATAATGTAAACTCGGGTTTAAACTTAATGTTATTTTTCGTTTAGATATATTTTACTTTGGATTGGTTAAAATTTTGACTTGACACATCGTTTCGAATATAATTTTGTAAGATAATACTTCTCCAAAAGATAAAATTTTTGAAGGTCCCCTCTTAAGAAACTTCATTTATTCCAGCTCATTAAAAGCATTTTACTTGGAGAAGTGCACGCAAATCACTCTGTCAGCAATCGATAGCCAACAGACCGCTAATGAAAGGGATTCTTCCTGACAACCTTTCATTAAACAAAAATGATTGGTTTCCAAAGATGCTGCATGTTGGCGAGAAAACAAAACACGAAAGCTCTTAAGAATGATTTAGCGCGTTACCTGTTTATGAGTCCTTTTTACACTCCGCATAAAATTGACGTAAAGGCTGTAATATTGACTATGAGGGTGATAGAGCATATGTTTCCACCCAATAAACACGTTCTCGCTTAAATGAATATAAAACTCGAATTCTGCTTGTTAGTAGTTTTCGGTAACTTATAAATCTTTATCTTTCTTACTAATTTCTTTTTAACGGCTTATTCATTAAAGAGCATTTAATAATAGAATTTATCACAATTGAATGGTTAATCATTTCACAAATTAAGGGTTTGGTTCGTTCGTCACTCAAAGCTCATTTTTACACACAAGGGATTATATATAGGCCAGAATCTATAATTCATAAAGTGGATTACAAACCATAACGAATATCCAAGCCCTAGGTAGGATTCGAATCTACTAATTGTTGAAATAATGACAAAAGTCATAAATTAAAGGAATTTGTGGTACTTTTATTTCTTGTAAAAATAACTATTTCTTGAAAAACCTGAAAAATGAAAATAACAAAAACTTTTATGCTTGATATTCAACATATAGTGTAGATTATTATTCACTTTTATTATGTAAGATATAATCCTATAATATCCCACACTAGGATACCCTTGTTCGGGATATTTTAGGAAAAATAATTTAGAGGTTTAAAAATAATATGGATATTTTTCCTGAGAAACAAATGAAAGATAATTATTGAGTAGTACATTTAATCCCTGGTGAACAATTACAAGAAAGAAACGTTTTTGAATTCTCCCCGAAGAAAGGAATATTTCTTGTTTAAGTGACTTTATCTGGTTTTAGATTGCTACAATCAAATAGAAGTGTTTTTTCAGAACTATGAATATTAAATATGTGTCTTCATATTACTTACTTGCATATGCTATGAGAATAGGGAAAAAAGTGATTCCCCCTGATTCGAAAAGCTAACTTCTCATTACCGGATATTAGGTCAATAAATTCTTTTCCTGAATCGCACTCACAAACCATCGTTTTCTTCTCCCTATCGTAAAGATTAAAAAGCTGAGGACGATTGTGGAATTCCCAACGAACTGATGTAATATAAATTCTAAGAGAAAGTCCTGATATGGCTAGTGATTAAGCTAGAGAATCATGGAATGTATTCTCTTCCGTTATACACATACAAGTGGGGGAAGTTATGTTGATAAGTGTAATACCGATAATACGTAATATTGAAACTAACTTTTATCCATCAATCTCTATTTTATAATTTCAAAGGACCATGATGGCCTAATGGGTTACGTGAGTTCGCTTTCGTTACTGGAAGGTAGTGAGTTCGAATCCCGACTTAACCGAAGATCCGTCGTGCTAATGGCAGCTGGATCACGTAAAATGGTTCATGGTTGCAATGTCCTCCATGAGATTCATCTGGGGGTGGCAGGCCAAATTTAGTGCTTGGTTCCTGTTTTTAAACTACGCGAACCCACCAACTTCGATGGCACATCCACTGGGTGCCGCTCTGTGCCATCACTTACACCCCTTGAAAGGTGAAAATCCTAATATAGTCTGATATTATATATTTTTTCAATCAATTGTATGGTATTGTTACTTCAGGCATTCGGTTCCAAAGGCAGAATGAAAAGAAATATCATTCATATTAGCGGCGAAGATAAGGGGAAATATAAAGTATTATTTCTGCTTGACTTCTAAAGCAGTGATCTATTTGTATATAACCTAAGAATTCCACGAGTAAAGAGTTAAATAATGCAAGGTACAAGTATATATATATAAATTAGATTTTCATACATATTATACGAATGTTACAAATTAATTAGTACGTACTAGTTTTAATGTAATTAATTACTTTATATGGAAGTATTTATCTAAATTACTGGAATTTCAGTGCATTACCTGCCTACCTGATAAAATTTTCCAGCAATTTAGAAAATTACTCTTTCCGCAAATCCACACTCGCACTGACATATTGCTCTTCAGTGGATGGAATATTAATGAGGCAGTGTGGTCAACAAGTAAAGTTGATTCTGATTTAATTCTATGCTGCTTTTTATATATGGTTGCTAATTAGACCATGATTTATGGTTTAAAGTAGATTTTGAACTTAAAAATATAACTGCAATTGGAGTTGAATCCTCATACTGAAAAAAAAGCATTTAATATTTGGTAACTAATTTGGAGAGATAATTAGAGAGATTATCTCCCCAAATTGGTAACACTAATAATTTTATTAAAGAAATTATATAAAACGGTTAACAGAATATTTTAGTTTTTACCCAATACAACAATATTTTGACATAAAAATTTGTTTTATCACTTTATAATTCATTTTTATTTGAGAAAGCTAATTTGACTATGATGTTTAATTTGAAACGAAATCAAAATTTCCAAGGTAAGAATAAAGTGTACAAACTACAGAACTATATGGGTTGAAAGTCAAACTTTGAACATGTACTCTAAAGAAACTTCAGATTTTATTTACAATATGTCTCTAAAAGAGACATACACTGATTTCTTTAAAAAAAGAAAAGTAACCCTTAAAACAATAAAAAAAAACGATAAATTAATGTAATGAAATAGCTATTTTATTTAATATCTTCAAAAATACGAATGTTTTTGATATTAATGATAAATTAATGTAATCTAATTGCTAGTTTGTCGTTTTAAGAAACAAACTTTTTTTTAAGCCCTTAAATTGTCCGAAATCATTGTAGCCAATATACAAATTATTGTCTTCAATGATTTCGAGCAATTCAAATGTGAAACTAAAAATCTTTGGTCTATATAGTTTCTACAAAATTATAATGAAGATCTCCGATATAATAATGTTTGCATACCATTGTTCTGATATATTTATAAACTCAGTATGTCTTATAAGTTCAATATCTCTTAATATTCCCTTTATTGTAACATTAAATGAATATATTACTTTTCCCAATGCATAAAAATATCTTAAAGCTAGTTACATACATTGTTGGAAAATCTATTATACTAAATATGTGAGTTAAATATAGTTATCTCAAGTGTAACAAGCTCTATTTTAGACATAATAAATATGTAAGTGTCAGAATTCCAAGAAAATGTTTATTTTAATAGTTCACCTTATATTTTCTTGTTATACATTACTTTTTATTTAAAAATTTTGAAGCGAAAATTCAAACTAAGATCTACACCACGTGTTTGGCATTCTATAAAATATATTTAGTGGAATTAACAATAAACTTCATTACATATTTTCATAAAATTCCTAAATTAAATTTCAAATTGTAGTTATTTTTCACGCATTAAATACATTTGTCGGCTACCATTTTATGTCTAAAAATTATAATGCTTATTTAATAAAATCTTTTTCAAATCATATTTTAAATACCATGAAGATTATTTTTAGAAGTCATTCAATGAATTTCAAATGCGACTCAAAATCCAAGATGAAAATTCACGGAAGTTAAGTTTTTTAAATTAAATTTTTCAAAATAGTTCAAGCTAAAAAAAAAAAAAAAAAGATTTTTAAAGAGATTTAAAGAATTGGCCTTTATAACTTGATTTTTTCTATTTATTTTTCTTCCCTTTTATTATTGGAATCTAAATGCAAACAGAGAAAATTTTCATGTGATGAGACTTCATACATTAAAACACAAACTTCTGTAAAATGATTTTATTTAAAAAGCATCATAACATAAAACATGAAGAAAAATTGAAAAATACTAAAATGATATGTACATAAATTAAATTCGTAAATCATGAAAATAAAAACAGATTAATTGTTGTATTAACCATATTTTAGTTTTCATACGTTTGTTTGAATCAAACATATTTACATTTTAGTAAAACATTATCCGCGGGTTTGCTTATAAAAAATTCATTTCTTTACGATGATATATTTTGATTTTTAATATTATAAATTCATAACTTCTTTGTAAAATTATCTTTAAGAATTAATTAAAAACTTGTCCAGTTAATTTGCTGATTTTCATATTCATAACTTATTAAGTGAATGTTATCTTTTAATCCTGGTTTATTTGTTGATTTATTTAAAAATATCTCCCAATTTTAGTATTATAAGCAAATGCATATAGTGTACTTTTTTAAAGGAAAATATTCTTTAATCAAATTTAATTTTACTTTAACATACACATTCTGATTTTAAAATGTCTTATTGAAAGAAAATCTGATATTTTGCTTTAAATAAGTTTATAACAAATTCAGAACCAATTTAAATTATCGATATAAACTAAAATTATAATGAAAATTTGTTTTCAATATAATTTTAAGCTTTTCAGACAAGTTATTTTGACGTTTAGTTTCTAAAGCTGTTTGATACCATCTAATTATAATTTATAAATAGATCAAAATTATGCATAATTAAAGCTAGTTATAATAAGGATCTAAATTTTTTTAGGAAATTTCTAATTAAGCTAACAATAACAGAAACTCAAAACAAAAGACAATTATTAGAGCCAAAAAATATTACTACTACTTGTTGTAATGATGTTTAATATTAGATCATTATTTTCCTAACCGATGAATCAAGTATGATTTGGTTTGTCACTCTAAGTTATCTTTGTGCACAAGACAGCTAATTAGACCAGAACCTAGTTTTAAATGGGTTTCGAACCTCTAAAATCCAAAAGCCCAAACTGCTTGTGTAACCCACGAGCTGCTGAATCCAAGACCATTTGGTCAAACCGTTTGGCTGCCAATTTGGCGAACATATAAAGCAAGTTTTAAAATTTAAAAGTTAATGTCTATTAATGCATAATTTCGTTCAGTGTTAAGAACATTTAACGAAGTTACAAATCCTGTCATGTTCTGTTTTAAGATAATAATCTATCCAAGGTACCATTGAATCGCTGGTCTGAAAAGCAAATAGTACAGAAATTGATTTCACTATTTACACTTAATAAGAAAACGGTCTTAAACACTGTTCCACTCCATAAGGAACATAAACGTTTATTGAAATAATTCCAATTGAAATCACGGAACTTTCTCTGAGTGAAGACAGACACATAACATTTTAACATTCTTATATATATGTATACAAATCTTGATAATGAACAAAGTATTTCATTACATTTCATTCTTTGTTTATACATGGAGTTCCTATACAATAAATTACTCTGATATATTACACAGTATAGTTAATTTCTGTAAATGACATTTTTACAAAGTCTTTGACCACAGATTCATTTTTAAAAAGCGACAAACAGCTTTACAAGTATTCATAAATAAATAGTTAACAAAAATCATAAATAGAATATATCATACAATGGATGAAGTTATCAGTCTATTTTCTACATCTCGTTATGGATGTAATAGTGATTTAAAATATTTAAAGAACAAAATTCTAATAACAAATTTTTTGTTTGTTTACACAGCAATCATTTTAATTTCTTTGTTAAATCAGAATGGAGGAATTTTGTCAATATTTTGAAGCAGCCGATTACATCTGCTACAAAGCAGTTTCAAAATTTATAGTAAAATTATTAATTAACTGAATGGAAAAACAGCAAACGAAAAGTATAAAATAGGAGACAAATAATTGTAATTTATTATCTGAAATACAATTTCTTGACTTCAATTAATCCTAATTTTATTGTTTTCACAACTTGCGTGTTAAAAATTAAAGAAAGTTTTTTTTTCTTTTGTAGTAAACTAGAAATTACTTTTTTCCTTAAAAATATTTTAGAAAGCTACTTTTTCTTAAAAACCATGACTATTTCACAATATTATAAGTACACCCTATATCATTTACATGAATGTATAGAAAAGTGTATGTATAATATAAACCACGAATTATGTTTGAATTATTTTAAACTAAAAGCTATTTTATGCTTAGATTTTGAAAAGATTTCCATTTTAAGATGAAGGATTACAGTTTAAAAATAAAATATCTCGGTATTTAGGGGAAAAAGATGGTTGTTAAATTCATCAAAATAATGTTAAAAAATAAACTGGATACATAATTAACATAATGAAATCTTATTTATTTCTTATATTAATGGAAATTATTATAATGGAATCTTCAAAATGATATAAAATAAATGTATTAAAGCTTATAAGAAAATAATATAAAAAATTAAAATACTTAGAAAAATGTGTTTGCAATACTTGAGGACATTTTATATAATTAAGAGAAAATATACAGAATTTTATGTATAAATTCTTTTATTAATCATTATTATTTAATTTAAATTTTTACATGCAAAAAATTTTAAACATATATTCTAATTCTATGTTATTCTATATTTTACTTAAAGCTATATAAATTATTTCTTATTATTAAGCTTTTAAACATTCATGAATGATAAAAATTAAGATTTCCAAAATACATACATGTAAGTAAAATAATTATTTGTAATTTGTTGTATTTAGAAAGCAAAAAGGAAGTAAAAACATTTCAACGCTTTCTATGTTAAACAAATTATACAATTACAGCATGAAGAAAAAAAAAAGTTAAAATAAAAAATACGGCTCCTATACTAATGAACACGATAATTTTAGATCAAATTTATGCATTCAAATTCACTTTTCTGTGTTTTTTTTCTATTATATAACATATTGCATCAAACTGTAAAGCATAGAGTACATAAAATTTAAAAATTAAGCTATTTATATATAAACAAACATTACAAAAATTACTCTAAAAATTTAATCTATTTTTAATCAGTGCTTCTCCGTGCAACTTTTGTATACCATAAATTTTAGAAATGTATAGAATTCTGATGCTTTTTTTTATTACGATAAAAATATTTTTAAATCAAGAAAAATACACTGTAAAGGAAAATTTGTTTTTACAGTTAAGTACCATATTTTTTATAGTTAAGAACTGTTTTTATCTTCGATCACTTTGATCTCTCATAAAGTGAAATATTTGCCCCACGTGAAGAAATGTCAAGTGTTCCCAGTATATAAAAGGACTTTTTTCTACAACTTATTTGGCTGAATTTCAGCATCAAACAATGTAAAAAAAAAAAAAAAAAAAAGATAGAGAATGTTGAAAATGACGATATGAGAGTAGAATTGTCATTTTTACGACCAAATATCAATGAAATTCTCAAAAAGCATGAAGCTCAAATTTCTCTTATTATTATTATGTAATTAATCCTTAATAAGCGCACTGCGTTTTTGTAGTATATAAATATTTTAGTTTCATTTTTAAAATTTAAAAAAAATTATTAAACTATTTAACACAATGCATTTTAGGTAAGTAAACAACTATCAACTTATGTTCTTTGTGTGCGAGACAAAAAAAAAAAAAAATTGAAAATCATCGATTTAGATATGATTGCATGACTAGAAAAATAGTTATTGTAAATGTATTGTCTTATTTACTATTTAATGTCATGTCATAAAGGTTTAGTTTCAGCTTCATTTTTTGCAAACATGTGCATTTAATGATTCTGTTTAGTTATTTTGATTATTAAAGTTTAAAATAAAAAATTTTAAGTTTATTAGGGATTCAATAGAATGTAACATAGATAATAAATTCTTGCTGTTTTAGGTATAAATTTTGTACGGCATTTAAAGTATTTACAGCACAAAAAAAAAATTGGTTGATCACAAAATACAGATAACATTTCTTGATCGCTTTAGTTAAGCTCAGTAATAAAGTTAGAAGAAAAAAAAGTAAATTTTTCAATTTTATCACAATGACGAAACAAATTAGCAATTAATTCGAAGATTGAGGTTTAATCCAATCTGAATCTACTTTTCTAAACGTCTTAGTATTTAAAATATTGGAATAGTTTTGTTACAAAATGTGGAGAAACTAATACTATAGCAGCATTTTTTATGTTCATTATTATTCATCATTCGAAGGAAACCATGCCTTTCAGGAAATTTTCATTTTTTTAACATAATGCTTATTTATATAGGCCTTTGACATTGAATACAAATAAACAAGAGACAGAATATATTCAGTTTAGCAAATGTACAGTACTTTCACAAATAAAGTACTGTTCTTAAATTAGCAGTACACCATAAAGCATAGGTTCTTAATAATAGTTCCATAAAAAAATTAAGTTCTTTTATTGTAAATTTGTTCACTTATAGTATTTTTTTTCTTGTTTATGCTATCCACAAAACAAAAGAAAAATAATTTTAAATTATTTCATAATTTAACTGAAAAGAATTGGGATTAAAATATTTAATTAGAATAACAATTTCACTGATTTAATCGACACATACATATACACACACAGAAATATGCATTTAGAAAAAATGTAAAGTATTAATTGCATAGGATATTTATATAAAGAAATTTGTGCAGAACTAAACGGTCTTTACAAATGAAGACAATCAAAGAAAATTTATGGCGAAAATTTGTTATGTAAAAGTATACAAGATTAAAATAAATTAAAATATACAAACATCAAACTTTGTATATGACTAGAAAATACCCTCTAAAAGAATTTAATGATAATTACATCGATTTAAAAATATTTATAAAATATGCACATTTAAGATTTTGGCAAATATATACAAATATATTCACAGGAACAAATAATATTCATGTAAAACATTTGTCAAAAAAAATCGAAACAAGAAAAAATTATACAAAAGCTAAATAAGGGATTTAATATTTATGAGTAAATGGCTGTATTTCTACCACAGAACACATTTAACTATTACACATATCATGTAAACAGATGTGTAAGAGCCAGAACTTTGTTTGGATCTTAAACAAAGATCAAAAACAAATTTTGTGAAGGACCATTAAAGTTTTTGCATAAAAGTTCTAGAAATATCGGTATATTTGCATGGGTCCCTAAAAACATTTATTTGATCTCATGCAAGAAACATCAAGCTAAACATAAAATTAATTCAAAGTTCTTGGAACTTTACAGACACTCACGCTTTTCATTACGATTTGTAAAGAAATTTATCTTTGTGGTGATCATTAAAAAAAAGTTAAATGATGCATATTGGATCGCAATAATTCAATCTTAAATTCACATTTCATTTTCCAAAATTATTAAATTTGAAATTCAGTAAATTCATATCAATGTCTTGAGTAACTTATATAACTTATATAAGTTATTTCCGTTATATAAAGATGGGAGATGGGGTTTATTCATTAAAAAAAAAGTGACTATCAAAAAGGATGTTTATTATGTTATTAGTTTCCAAGGATAGCTCTAAATTAAAATCTACTTCGGATTCTTGTCGAAGTCATAACTCTTCCATAATCTTTTTTTTTAAATTTAGATTTCTAATAAAAATACATTTACAAATTTTTTTTGTCTAATATATTTAATTACCTCTCTAAAAATTAGTAGTTGGTTTGTTGGTCGTTCTGTAGTCATTGCTTTCACACAAAAGCTGATTAGACAGGGACCAAAAGTTTAAAGTAGATTCTGAATTACTACAAACATTCAGCCACGAAGTGGGAATCGAACCTACGAACTATGAAGATGGAAATCAGAACATCAATTCAGCTGCAATCTAAGACTAAAATTGATTAGTTTCATGATTTATAAATTCATGAATTATGATGCCTAATTTAATCTTTAAATAATTATTAAATATAAAAGTTAATTTCTCTTTTAACTTAATACTTTAGCATATTAGTATGGTCTAATTTAGTATAGTTCAATAATAGTTTACAAAATGTATATAAAAATTACTAAAAATATCCACCCGAAAGATGAGATTCAAACCTATAAGTTTTTGAATGAAAGACCAGACTACTAATTATTCAGCTAACAGCAGTACTAGAAACAGTATCACATATTTCTTAGCTTTAATTAATATATATATATATATATTACTTTTTAACATCATAAACTTATTAAAATAATTTTATACACAAATTTAGTATTCTGTAAGCGTCTCATTCTATATGGAGATGCAAAAAATTTCAATTAATTTTCTTTCCAAGCATGAAGCCACAATATTATTTTCTTACAAGTACTCATACCTTCTAATCTTACCAAACTTTGAATACGGCATGGCCTTTTAATAAAAATGCCTGCCGATTTTTATAATGAGTAATAAACATTGTAGAATAAAAACTAAGATTATTTAAGGGTAAAATTAAACAATCTCTCATCTTTGTTTATATGCTACATTCAAATATTCAGAAATTTTGTTTCTTGTTGGCATTTTGCTAAGAAATTTGTCTTTAACTTTCCAACAGCAATTTATTTATAAAATTTCGTTAAAATTTAACTGCAGAATGTGGAATAGAAGGATCCATAGCAGTAAGAGAGTTAAGGAAGCGCGTCGTTTGAGCAATTTAATTTGTAATTGAAGATCTATTTGAACAAATATTTTGCTTTGTCGTTAGTATTAAAAATAAATAAAAGAAATTTTAATAATACGAGTCCATAACAATAAAATGCATGATAAAAATGTTTGCTGGAAATCAATGTGAGGACAACTCTTGTCAAACGATAAAATAATACTTTTTCAAATTTAAGAAATTTTGTTTTTTAAAATTTGTTAAATATTTACATGTTTCAACAATTAACTAATTAATTTATGTAATAAAATAATTTATGAACTTTACTCGGTCCAAATGAAAATGAGCCAATTGTCAAGAAATTTTGAAAGCTCTCCAAACCAGATTTTTATCTTAATGATTGAATAGAGAAATGAATTGAATGCAGTGATATTTTCTTTCCCAAGAATAAATTAAATACAGCTGTAGGAGAATTCGAAGTTATCGATTTAAATTTAGAAGTAATCAGAAACTTATTAAAGGAAAGAAAACTATAAGATATTTTACTGTTTTTATCAATATTTGGAAGTAGATTTCTGAGTTATTTTTACATTCAAATGAAAGATAATACTTTAACAGAACACAAAATCTTCTTGCATAGAACACAAGATAATAAATACCATTTTGGAAAACGAATGTGATTTTTAATCGATTGATGAAGAGTTAAAAATTATATATATAATTGCAAATAATATACACAATAAAAATGTAACTTTGGAAGTACATAAATGAACATTCTATTAAAATATTCTGCTAATAATAAATTAAACGTCTTATTTTGAAAAAAAAAAAACAACAATTTTAAAGAGTATTGAACTTTATGATAAACACTGGAAGTTTCACATTCCAATCAAAACCTTTTCTGTATATATAAATAAATACTGCAGAAAATTTGAGCCAAACATTTAATAGTGACAAAATTTTGTTTCTTCAAAATGTGTTTTAAAGATCATGTTTGACCTTCTTGCCTACCAAAATGTATTCTTAAAATTTGTTAAACTTGAATAGTCTAACCAAGGTCTGTAAAAGCAGCTTTCTCTGCCGGTGCGGTGGTTCCGGGCTCCATCTTGGTCAACGCAGGGGCGGACAGAGCTTCCATCTCGACCGGCCTCTGCTTTGTTCGAAAAGAGCACGCCCCCTCCACTGCGCTAGAGCAAAAGAAATGCTTTTTCAAAGCGTTCCGAAAATCGCTCATATGATAAGCATACAGAAAGGGATTCAGCGCCGAATTCACGTGGGACAAGATGATGAAAGCGTCCAGCAGCCAAGCTGGAACTTGACAGTTGCTGCAGAACGCTTGGATGCAGTTGACAGTGTAGAGGGGCATCCAGCAGATCATGAAGAAGAGAACGATTATGGCGAGGTTCTTGGCAGTGCGCACCTCCCTCTTGCTCGCTTGTTGTGGCCTGTCCTCAGACGCAGCAGGAGACTGAATCCTCTGCAGGTTCCGGTGAATGCTGCGCTCCGAGCTGGAGGTAGAACCAGGCCTGTGACCACTGTGACGACTCGAGACTCGGTCCTCACTCCCATTCTTAGGAAGCTGCTTCTCTAGAGCTGTGATCTGACGCAGCTGCAAAAAGAAACAGAAGTCATTTAGTAATCAGTGTTACATAGAAACAAAACAATGCACTATACATTTATGAGCTACTTTTCATCACCCATTATTTAAATTCAACGTAAAATTGTAATTATTACAAACTGAGATATTGTGATACCCACATTTATTAATTCTTTTCATTACAAATCTCATTTGTTAAATTTATTCTTTGTATAAACTAAAAATATACTCCCTTACACACAAATAAAAAATAATTATGCAAATTTGCTTGAATTATTAAAGCATTTATTGAAAACCATATTCTTTACTGGAATTGGAAAGGAATTAAAAGATACCGGGTGTTTCACGGCGTATCTAATTTTAATGAAAGGAATCTTTAATAGATAAAACAAGAGAAATGAAATTATACATACATGCATAGGGATCCAAATACAACTTTATTACTGGTTAAATTCGAAGAACTTTTTGTTTTAGGCAAAATGGATTAAATTTAATCAAAGAATGAGTTTCTTTAGTCAAAACGCTGAAGCTGATACCAAAGATGAATCTTTGGGATCAGAAATCTACTGAAACATTTAAATATTCTATTGTCTTTAAAAATAGTCCAAAAATATCCTCAAGTAAAAGCAATTTTCAAGCTGAACGAACTGATTTAGTGACTGATGATAAAGTAGGAAGGAAAAAAAAATAAAAAAAAGATGGCCAAGATTTCGGGAAACATCACCATTATTGAAACAAAAAGGGGAATGAACTACCAACAGTAATGCGACTCTTGGCTTAATATCCTCATATTAGTGTAACCACAGTATAGAGAATAGTCGAAATATATTAACATTTTTGCGTCTTTTTTCTTATCTGAAATCGGGACTGATGGCTGCAACGGACTCGATTCTACTTTTTCATTTGACGCCAAGCCGTGAATACCTTCTCATCAAAACAATTAGATCGCATCCATTCACGAGTCTAAATTCTGTGATTCTTATATATATATGTGTGTGTGTTAATATATAAATTATTTCTTTTGTACGCCCATGCTGGACATTATCACTACGATAAAGAACCAATACGTCTGCGACCTACTCTTTAAAGTTGACAGTAAACATTCACAATCCAAGAAATCAAACCCACAAATCGTTCTACTGAGGAGACCAGAAATAAACCATTTAGCTAGATTAGGTGAAATATTTAGCAGTAGTCACTTCTTGTCGATAAAATGAATGAAAAGCAATGCATAAGAAGGACATTTTTAAGAAACTGTTGAAATTCCAGGGTTTTGATAGATTACTTGAATGCAAAATATTTTTCAACTACTATCAAGAAGAGAGTAACACATGAACACATGCGTTGCTCTGGATTTTAAAACAATCAAGTCTGTTTATGCAAAAATTATCCTCTCTGCCTAATCTTGAACCTTATGACGCCGATTGCATCCCAAGACTTTTGGAAGAACAAGTATTGCTCATTAAGAGTTTCATTTACAGAATTTTTGGGAAGCCGAGCGATGCTTTCTCTTTAATGTTTTTATCTAGCTATTGATATATTCATTAAACATTATATCTATCATACAGCATGTGTACCAATTTCCTGGAATTAAATAAATTTTGTTGGATAAAATTTTTAAATTTAATATTGCACACTCGTGTATATTAAGTGTAATGTTTTAAATACAGTATCAAAACAGAACAATATGAAGCAAGATGAAATACTAATCTTCCACATTCGAATTTTTGAAAATGAAGTCAATGGTTAACTTAATGAATAAACTTTAAATATTCCTCATCATCCAAGAAATTTAATTTATTTTTAAACAGTTACAATATTATAGATAAAATAAAATTTTAAATATATTGCATTAGTGAAAAGGACTAAGATTTTGTGATTATTTGAATGCACACTTCGTTATGTTAACGATTATAAGTATAAATTAAAATATTCTGTTTGTTTTAAATATTCTGTTTGTTTTGTTCCACGATCCTACTTTTAAAAATTGTTAAACTCAAACCTACAACTGTTACTTGCAAAAACTAAATTGTTCTTTTAGGGAAAAAAGGGAACTACTAAGCCTTAAACTGCGCAGGAACAAATTTTAATGGGTTTTTTTTTTTTTGAATATTCTACCTGCATGTTTTGCATATTATTACTTGAGCCTTAGCGGCTCAGAAGATTCCTATAAGATCAGCAAAGTAAAGCATCGTTTGTCACGGGAGGAGAGTGGGAGGGTGACCCATTAATTCTTCGGTTGATGTGGCTTGGATATGTGAAAAGGAGGGAGCAGTTATAACGTCATAATCTGATTGGTTCAAAATGACTCGTTTATCAGCAAGCGCTTCGTATTTCAAACCCGTAAACTTAAGGTAGAGTGCGGGACTCGTCTGCAGTGATATGTGTTTATCAATGTTTTGTATTTTGTAATTGTGTAATAAATTACGACATTTAAAACCAATATCTTCATTTAAAAACACAATTTGTGAAATAAAATGCAACAAATTACATTAAAGTTGAATCAAAATTATAAATTTTCTGAAGAATTTAAAAAAGCTTTGAAACTTTCCACAAGTTTACTTACATGGATTGGCGTTTACTTGAATAGATATAGATCAGACATTAACATGTCTGATTTACATCTATTCAAGTAAACGTCAATCCATGCAATCAAAGTAGTTAAGATATATTTTTTAATATGGCTTTTAAAAAATATAAAAGTTTTAAAGAAGTAAGTTGAAAATTGGGATGGAAATTAATTTTTTTTTTAATGAAATTTTCATTATTGCTGAAAAGTAGGTAAATTGCTCTGATAGTTTTAAAAATATTCGCATTCACACAGATTTCTTTATTTAATTCCAAAAAATAAATGGCAACAATCAACTATTCCCAGTATAACTAATTTATCTGTTCTTTTAGTTATTAATTAAATTTTTATTTACTAATTGATGATTTGTTATACAAAATTTTGAATGTTCTAAAATTTGTGCAAAAACTCAATTTTTAAAAATATAAAAATCCATTGAAATAAAAGCATAATATTTAGATTGCAGCTCCTCACACATTTAGAAATGAATAAAACATTTGGGCAAAATTCCAAGTGAATATTTTAGACATTTTTATTGTGAAGGGAATAAAGAAAATTCTTTTCTCAGAAGCATTTAAATAGTTTAATGGAAGACAGCATTTTTTTCTCAAATGAGACTTCAGACTCCATATTTATTGATTAAGCCTTTATAACTTCTTTTTTAATTAATTTTGATTTTCTTTAAGGCTTTATCTTTCCCATGACAGTTCGTAAAATAGTTTTTTTTAATTTGGTTTATTTTTCTTTCATATATTCACATAAATATGTGAAACATTTTAGTATCAATTATTATAAAAGGATGCATTTGGATAGAAAATGGTTTGGCTTGTGATTATTGTGTTCAACAGTTAACTTCTGCAGATGTGGATTAATCATACCAGGATTTGTAATTTAAAATAGATTCAGGAATATTACAATAATCTATACTCAGGGTTGGAATTGAACGCACAAACTGTTGGTGCAAATCCTTCAGATGGCATATTGGCTATTTTTGCAGTGAGATAGGCAATTATTATAGAACATGTAATATAAATAATGTATCCCAAGAAATGTTCTCTTTAATTTGTTTTGGCGCATAATACAATATTTTAACAAAAATTCATAATTGTTCATCATAAAGTGGAGGTAATTCAAATATATATTTTTTTTTCATCACAAAATATTTTCAAAGTTAGTTTTCTAATTTTTAATTAAATCTAGATAACAGGATAATTTACCAAAAAATTTGATTCTTCTCCAAAAGTTTTTTTATATTTCTATAATTTTTGCTTAATGTTGGGTATTACATAAGTTGACAGGAAAGAATTCATATAAAGCATCTATAGTAAACCTCATTTAATTTTTTTTGAGAATTCAAATAAATAATTTTCTTCGTTTATAGAGCAAATACGATTAGTGTTAATATATTATTAAGTAGATTCCGAACCATTACAAACTTCAAAACCCAGTTTGGAAATTGAATCCAAACTGAATTCAACTGCATATGCACCTCCGTAAGCCTAAAAACATTTCTGAAGTATTAGCATCTAATTATTTTATAAACATGTAGATATTATTCTGAAGCAATCCTAAAGATTTCTGTACATTCCACTGAGTGACATAATGCACGGAATTTCTAATTAGTAATGTAAAGAAATCTGCATTACCCAGGTTTATACAGGGAGAAAGAAATATAATGGTTCTTTAATTGTATTTCATTCAAGTTATATATTGACCCATACGAACGAATTTCACAATTGTTAATTCAGATATTGACCTCGACCTACATTCTATTCTACCAATGAAAGATCTATCTGGCACTATCAACCATTTCAGGGCGAACACATTATAGAGTAGCGGAGATTTTATCAAACGGGTGACTAAAGCCTTCATTATAAAAAAAAAAAAAAAAAAAAAAACTAAGATTATCAGCTGTAAGAATTCATATTACTAAGCGCAGTAAAAATCGATAATTAAAATTTTATATTGTCTTTCAAGAGTTATTTCAATCTCAATTTCTCATAACTTCAGTGAAGTTTCAATGATATTTTTGATGCATGCAAGTTCTTAAATGTCTTACATGCAGATACCTAAAAGTAATTACATTAGATTGGATAAATTGTATTAAAAATTCTATCCTTTTTCTGTTAGAGATATGGTACACTTTTTCAATGGCTATCAAATAAATCCTGAAAAAAATGAATAATTAGTTAGACACAAACTGAATCTAGAAGGCAAAAAAATTCATTGCATTTAAGACACATTTAGAAATACTTTTATCGATTGTTTTACAGAGTCCTCATAAAATGGATCTGCTTTAAAATTTTTCTCATTCTTTACAACTGCAGCATAAATATTTAGCATTTTTTGAAATCTATAATTTTCGAATGAAAAATGCTTATCTTTTTTAAATATAAGTGATTATGAACTGTTAAGTTATTATGCAATAATGGATATTTGTTTTATCTTTCAACATATTTTTTGCATTCAAGAATTAATTCAACCCAGAGTTAAGAGAACTAATGGCATAGCACCTGCTACCGAAGAGAGCTTCGTTTGTTTGCCAATCATTTTCTGCATACGAAGGCTAATGAGACAGGAAGTTATAGTTTAAATAAGAAAAAGATTCCGAACCTTTGTAAGCCCCAGGTGGGATTCGAGCATCCGAGCAATTGAGCCGCAGACAATATTGCTAAAAATTCGCCATGATCGAAGGAGGAGTCAACCCCAAGAACTACTGAACTGAATACCAGAGCATTTAGCAACCAAATCAGCTAGGATTTCCTGGATATCGTTCTCCTCATTAGAAATGCATTAAATGTACTTGAACATATATTAATATTTTTTTCGTATTAGCAACGTAGTAGTATTATTTACAATAATTCATCATTGCTTTTTAAAAAAGTCAAAATCACTATAAGCAAAGAAAGCAATGGACAGAAATAAGCTAAAAACTGAAAATTGCGACTTAATCTAATGACATAAAACACTAATCACTCCATTATAACAGAAACACTTATTAATATTCATAAAAATTGGATACTGTAGTTTAAAGATAGAAATCAATTAGAAACACTTGAAAATTAGATCTAATGTCATAGAATTATATTTGATAAGAGATTTTTAATGAAATAATTACTTGTAAAGTAAAAATAGCAATAAATGGATAAATTTGAAATTTTTTAGCTATAATTTAAAATTGAGCAATAATTTGAAATTTTGCACTTTTAAGTAAGTGGAAAATTTGAAATTATAGCATAAAAGTAATTGAAATATAAATGAAAAATAATCCCCCTAAAAACATATTGAAATGATTTATTCAATTTAACATCGTACCTGTGAGCTATAAGTGCGAGAAAATCTAAAACGCCTGATCTCGATACACAAATTCAACATTGATTGTAATCTTATATCGCGCAGTTTTCTTAAGAAAAGTTTATTTTGGTTTGCTTGGCGATTGCTTTCTTATCTAGTATTGTTTCTAAGAAAATTGTTATAATTTGAATTTTTGTCCCCCTACGGCCACATTTCTCGCACAAATGCTATTTCGACAGCTACACACTATAAAGAGGACTGTAAATCACTTTACAGTGTATGTTGCAATCGACATTAAATGTGGCGAGAAGCTGAATTATAAACTGATATAGTAAAGGCTTTTGTGAAAGCCGTATTTAAGAATCCATTTAATTTTTAAAAAACTGCTGTAAGCTGTAATTAAAAAAAAAAAAAAACTTGGGATCTTTATTTAGGTATATATCCCATACAAAAATTATCAAATGTAAGTCAAGCAATATATGTATATAATTTTACTGTAGAATTTTAGGTTTTCAAGCTTAATTTAAAATTTAGGTCACAAAAATGATTTTTCTTATTGGTTTTAATAACTTTTGGTATGAAATGTACAAGAAATACCTAATTAATTGTATGCTCTCATTGAATTATATATATATATATATATAAAGATTGTTTTTCCATTTCTTATCTTGGAGGCATCATAAGTATAAATTTTTGCTTGGTAAAATCTAAAAACCAACAAAGTAATTAATGAAACGTTCACTAAGTATATTGAACAAGATTGTAAAATTTATCAAGAACATAGGCCAGTAATTTCAGCTAATTTTATATGTGATAGTTGTTTAAACAAAGAGGTTAATTCAGAAGAAATCGGTTACAATAGAATTCAGAAGTCAAGTACCTGCAATCGATGAAGGTCTCGAGTTCCTTCTGAATGAAGAAAAATAATTATGACGACCGTCGGATTCTTACTGACAGCTGCAGCTCAACGCAATCTTAATAATTGGATCAAATTTGGGAGCAAAACAAGCAAATATCATATTCAAGTTTAATACTCATTTCTTTTCAACACACGTCATTCACTTCCATTAGATTCCATCACACATTGAACTTTTCAGTAACGAAACAACAGACTATCTTGCAAATAAGAATTATACAAGTATCTTCAGAACTTAACTACCTTGAATTTTTTCCGTAAAAATAATTTCAAATTAAGGAGGTTATCTATTCCTTTCTGATGTAGAAATAGTTGACCAAGCTCATCTCTAACACTCATTTGACAGAAAAAACAACCTCTCGCGGCTTGCCACCGTCTTTTTTAAGTAGAGAGTGTTTTTAAGAGAAAGTAAATTTGTAAAGTAAGAAACTCGCAATAGATACTAAATATCGTTTATTAATAAAATTTATTATTTTTCGAGAGTTTTCAAAACAGTGAACTACATCATGAAGATAATTTGAAATCAAACCACTGGATTTATATTTAAAAAAAAGAAGGTTGAAAAAATATTTTGCCCATTTTCAATATCCAGGAATGTTTCGTTTTATTAGAATCCATCGATTAAAAACATTAAAAGATTTTAAATTTATTTAGAAGGAATTCGAAAAAATGTAATATAAATAGTTTGAAGAATAGATCCAATACAATCTTAACGTTTTTCAAGAGAAACCTTTTACAATAAGGACAGCCAAGACATTTCGAATGATAATTTTTATGATACGCATACATAAAAATATACTTGTTCAATTCTCTATCGTCATCAGGAGAGAAATAAAAAGGACCCAGAAGTCCTTTATGGAAAGCATTGAATTACTCTTCACTAAATTTATCAGAAATATTCTTTTCTACAAGTAAAGCATAGTTATGATATGAGAGAAAAAAACACAGAAATTGCTCAAAAACAGAAATAATGACATTTTAATGAAAATATGACATTTAAAATGAAAATATGACATTTTAGATTCTAATTAAAAAAAACATTTTAAATAAATTATCTGTAACTACAATGTATGAAGTTCCAGCGATGTTTTTCTGACAATGATTGATTCAAAATAAGATTAATGAATCTAGCTGTGGAAGACATTAATCACTATATAAAGGGTTCGTTGGCCATCGCCAATTGTATCAAAGGAAATGTATAGAATAAAATCTTATCTAAACAAGAAATATCTTAACATAAAAATGTATGCGTTCCTTAAGAAACAGAACATTATTTGCAAAGATTTTCAAAATAATTTATCTAATGGTGTTTAATATAAATTTAAAAATTCTGAAACACAGCAATGTGTATTTTTTTACACGCTTCTAAAAATTGAACTATAAATGGAACAGTTGATGTACAAGATTCGAATATACACATAAGAGATAATAAGATACTATTTATAAGAAAATACATTATTTGCAGATGTTTATGGAAATTACTAATTTCATAATATAATTTTTTTTGTATATTGCCAGAGAGACTGGCATAATGGAATGAGCTGCTCCACTTTTCCAACTGATCCTTCATTTGGTGTGAAGTCCGATTTCCTCAGTACACACATGCCATAAGTGCCCGTTTATAGGGTAGGCAACCATTCATACAAGGAAAGGACAAAGACAGGAGAGAGAGAGAAAGTACATCCATCCCCGAACTGTGATTCGAATCCAGGACCTCCCTATCCGTAGTCAGGCTCACTGGTCACTAGACAGGGTGGGCAGCAATAATATAATGTGAAATCATTGTATGCATGTCACTGTTTGAACATGTTTAATTTCTTTTTAACACTTTCTTTTGTTTTTATTAAAAAATATATGGCATCATTATTCTGGCTTCAATAAATGAAAATTGGAACATAAATTCTTAACATCTTTAAAAATAAAATTAGTCTAAATGAAAAAATAAGAAAGTAAGTGAACTTTGCCTGTGAATTTCATTTTTGGTAAATTTAGATTCCATTCTTAAAATATGAATCTTTTGTTTTGTTTTTTTTTTCGTGCACACCAGTAATTCCTTTTTGTTTGAATTAAAACTAGTTAAAGATATCTTAACTTATACTTACATTGGACGTGGGATATTTATATGAGTTAATCTAAGTACATTTTAATTCATCTTGTCGGTATTTTCAATCTATGATTTCAATTTTGCTATTTCCTAAAGACATACAGTCACCTCTGTATGGTCACAAAAAAAAAAATAAAATAAAAAAAATATTGCAAAATCAATCGTGTCTAGTTTATCATTCAACAGTCATTTTTTGCACATGAGGGCTAATGGGACTATGTCCTATAAGCGACTTCGTAATCAAACCAGTTACTTTTCTTAAATCTTTCTTTATACAGAGATTATCAACATTGCCGCTTTATAAACGTGAAACGCCAACAGTTATGGACATAAAAAATGTGCCAAATTATTCCAAAATACCCATGTGCTACAAGGCGATATTGTAAATGAACAAGACGAATTTGTATAGTTATTAATTGGGACAGTAGTTATCGAGGAAACTAAATAAGATATTACAAAAAAGTCAATTACAAATTAACTGCAATGGCTTAATACTAACAGACGCCTTCCCCACGAAAAAAAAAACATCTTGCAGGTTCCTTTCTTCGTCTTTTCGCAAAAAAAGAATGCATACAATGTACATAATTTATGTGCTATACTATGAAATGTGAAGAAAAGATTAGTCGTTACAGCAGATGCTCAATTGGCTGATTTGTGTCCAACAATTAAACACATTTAAGTATTGTTGTACTTGAGTGGCTATTGAATGCGAGTTTCAGAAAGCCTAAATACTTTTGAGGATCGAACCCAAACCCAGATCACTTGTGAGAAATGCTCATGATCACAGGAGCACGAGGCTATTTATAGCCTATCTTGTAAGGTTCTTGAGTAGGGAGACTATCTTCTAGAAATAATTAAAACTATAGTTCAAATTGAATTGACATTTGATTGGCTGGAGGTAGGAATTTAGAATTTAATTTTATAGTTGCAAATCAGCAAATTAATCTCCCCCCGTTTCGTCTTGTTATTTTGACGTAATAGAGTTAAAACTCATTCAGACAAATACGCAATATATTCGTCTTGTATTTACGCAAGTCGTCTAGATTTGCAAGGTGTCGCTTGGTTCTAAAATGAAGCTGCTCGACAATTATTTTCTTAGTTGTCCTTAATTTTTGAAAGACAGTTAACTTCGTAGCCACTTAATAGATGTCAACTCGTGTATTTACTATTCTATGTCTCTGACATCTCTAACGTCCTTAGCTATGGCGATTCGGAAATTAAAGGAGTGAGACAGGACTTCACTAAAAGCCCCGCATTAACGTATAAATCGTGCATAAATTGAGTTCATGTACAGCAGCTACTAAAGTCTCAGTTTTGGTTTTAATTTTGTAGTTAAAATCACTCTTTATACATTTCAAGGAATAAAGTAAACCTTAAATGAATGCAACGTGGGGAAATAAAAATATGGAGTTAGGCTTTGATTTGTGTCTGTTGCGACGTGAGTTAAATACATAATATCATACGAGTTTGGCAATTGGGACACCACTATTAGCATCAACTTCTAAAGTAGATGGTTTGTTTGATGTCATTTTATTGGGAGTTGTCTGTCGTAAGAATAATTAATCTACAATTTTATGAAAATTCGACACCATTGCGAAAAAAAAAATTACACTTTGATTTCGAAATGATTAAAATAAATTCCACATCATTAATTATTCAACTGTCTTAACTAGGTTTTCTACAGTAAAAATTTAGTTGACAGAAAGATTATCAATCACTGTTTGTATATAAGACTGAATTTCAAGAATTGCACTAATCATCCAGTTATTCTTTTTTTTTTTTCTTTCAAAATACCGTTTCGGCTCTTCGCAAAATATTTTTTTTAATTCATGGGTAATCGAATCGCTTTTACACACAACTATATCAAATGCTGTG
>JAPDSC010143904.1:0-11473 GCA_026290005.1 Latrodectus geometricus
ACATCAATATTATCATAATTGCTTAATAATTTATTTTTCTATATGAGAACCATTAAATTTTACTTTTTTTCCCTACATTTCTAACAGAGTTATTGGTTATAGAATGTAAAATAAAATTGGGTATTTTTATTAGCATTCTTCATTTTAAAATCTCTATTACAAAGACTTCTAAAAGTGCAAAAAATTCATTTTTGAATATTTTTAATTGCTTCATGAGTTATTTATTCAGCAATATATTTTAACAAAATATTTATGTAGAAGTACTTTATATATATATATATATATATATATATATATATATATATATTAAAAATTGACACAGAAATATGCCACATTTAATCTCTAATCACAATTAAAATAAATATGAAAATGAATAAATGAAATAAAAATGTATCATTATAAATATGTGTGAGTGTTTTATGAAAATAAATAATCTAAAACTTTTAAATTAACTTAACAATCGATCTCAGTAACGAAGGTTTTGGAAAAAATGATAAAATAGTAGAAATAACGATCTTATATGAATATTTATGATAGAAATCAAAATACAACTCATTATTTTTCCTGTGGGATGTCTTTCGAGACATGATATTGTTGGGAAAACAAAGGTAATCACTTAAAATCACGAGGAAAGTAAAAATGCTATATATATATATGTGCATAAAGATAAACAATAACCTAGTACAATAGAAAAAACGCAGTACTATAATAGGGGTTGCAATTATTGGAAAAATTGCTATCATTTCAACATCTTACCAAACAGTAAAAACCATCAATTTCAATTATAAAGTTTTTTTCCTGCCCCGTATTATTTATCATAAAATATAAAGAAAGTAAATATTTATATGAATTAAAGCTTTCACAAGATTTACCTAACAACATTTCTGTTTTTTATATATTTTACATTCAATACTAAAAACAGTACTTATAATATTTAAATTAT
Organism: Latrodectus geometricus; assembly: GCA_026290005.1. NCBI lineage: Eukaryota > Metazoa > Arthropoda > Arachnida > Araneae > Theridiidae > Latrodectus > Latrodectus geometricus. Next base: position 944 of record JAPDSC010143904.1, read on the forward strand.
GTAATAATTTTCACTAAATTTGAACAATGTATCTTAAGTTATGTATATGTAATAGTATTGAGTTTGAATGTATATTTTAAATGGTTATTAAATAAAACAATAAAAATTCTTGTTTTAATAAAATAAGCAGGATAGAAAAAATATGGAAAATTAGGTTTTAAAACCATCCACAAATATTTTTAAAAATACATATCTTTGCTTTTTTTATTGATTTACTTTTTGTTTACTTTTTAAATTAATTAAATGCTTTTTTTGTTGCCGTATGATCCCACATTTTAATAAAAGTGCATATTTAAAACAATACATTTTAATTTAATCTTATAAGAGGCTTACATTCTTCTTAAATTGAATTATGTCATGATAAATTAAATCTTACTTCGATCCAGACGATATTTTTTTTCACCATGTTTCCAATTTTAAATTTTGCAATTAAATTTTGGTGTAACGTAAAAAACTGACAAATTATAATATGGTTTCCATTTGATTTGAAAAATACATCAAAATAACATCGCACATTCTATTTTTATTATTTAATTGTTTCTAAGTTAAAAGTAATAAAAAAACATTTGTATTTTTTATGCTTAACTTACAAACTTCTTCTAAAATAAAACATAAATAATGTAGGAAAATTAAAAATGCGATTTTGAAAATATCATTGTTAAGGATTCTGATATATTTATATTTAACATACTTTAGAAAATACTATTTTCTTCTAAAAATAAATATTTGTAATGTAAGTTTCTAAATTATTTCATGAAAACATAATTAATAAGTTAATACAGAAAATTATTTATTTTACTTACCATTAATGGTAAAAATAGAAAATAGAGAAGATTTTAGTTTTGTTATTCATTAACTAATTTTAAAAATTTTAGTGTCTGATTATAAAATAGAAAATTATATATATTAAAATTTTCCTGAATCAAATAATTTCATTCAATAATAAATAAACATAACCAACTTATATCATTCAATGAATTTAATACCCTGACCACTTTCTATCATGAAAACTTTAATACAAGAATGTTCTAGCATAAGATACACATTTGTTCTAAGTATACTTATTACTCCAAATGTATAAGATTTCATTAGCAATGATTATCAAGTCTATAAAACTAAGTGGAATGAATGGGTAGGATACATAGTAAGCATGAGAATTGAACGAACAGCCTTAAGAGATTTTAATGCAATCCCTTTCAATAAAATACCTTGAGGTAGCCAAAAAATATATGAAAAGATTGTATGGACGAGGACTTCTTAAACTTAAACGTAAAGAACTGGAAATATATTGTTGGGAGAAGCTGAGATTGGGAAAATCTTCATAGGAAGGTTCAGGACCACAATAGATTGTCATGCCAGTGCTGATGGTGGTGATACATATTATTCTAATAATATACAGTACTAATAAATATTAAAAAAAAACATTTGCTTAATGCACATGTATACATCCATTCTGTTGTTATTAATGACACTTGGCAACGCCAAGCCCGCCCGTCAGAGAGACTAGACGAATGAAGTCAGAGAGGGAGCGTCTTCCGTTTTCTAATAGAGCACCTTCATACTTATGTGGAAGTACGACTTCTGGCTCATAGATGGCAGCACCACCTGAATCTTCCAATTTAGAGATTGAAACCAGTGAAGACCCAAAGACTGGCTCCAACCACCTCCAGAGGTATTAATGGGAGCATGGAGGACATTGCTACCCGACATATTTTACGTGGTCCAGTCAACATTAGTGAACACAACATACATCCATTCTTATATACATATATAAATGCACACACGCACATTTATACGTTACATATATGTGTGTGTGTTTGTGTGTAAAATATTTATATTTTTTAAATATATAATGCTTATTTATTGGTTTCTTATTAGTTCCATCTTGTTATGGATAAATTTATTAAAACGAGTGAGTGTATACTTATTTATTTTATAATTGCTTTAACGGACACTCAAAATTTATAGTACACAACACTGTGCACTAATCAAGGGCATAAATTATAAATAAGAATCCTGATTTATATGATCTCATAGATCCCAGAAAGAAAGAGGATGCAGCATGGATTATAACTAAAATTAATTAAAAATAACATCTTAAAAATTAGTTGACTTCTTATCTTTTATTAATAAAGCTCTGCAAAAAATAAATTATTTATTAATAATAAATTATATATTAGACAGAACAAATTTATCAATGCCAATTAAATTTTATCTTTTTCTCTTACAAATGAAAACAACCCATTGTTAAACAAATATTTCCTATTCTTAGCCTAGACAAATTATCAAACATTCCGTCAATGTGATAGTTAAATTTGTTTTCCGCCGATAAATGTCAACCCTAATTAATAGTGTCGAAACGAAAGTTCGTCAATACTCGACTATTTGGATTTAATCTCAGCTCTCCAACAACTGGACATGTTGATATTGGAATATTGAAACAATTTATTACTCCCTGGTGTTGAAACTAATCCTGAGGAGTCAACAACTGAGTGCTTTGCTTAGTCGGGCACATGTTTCGGATGATTACACGTCTCCGCTCTAGAGTGTGGAAGGAAGCGCTAACTGATAAATTTATAATTGAAATCGATAGGGCTTCATGGAAGGATAATTTATTTCCGAATAACTTCTGTTTAGACGCTTGATGTAATGTCACTGATATCAATAGTTAAACGAATTCACTTAGCCAAAGTGCCTAGGAGACGTGGTGTGTCAACTGCCATTGAAGAGCAAATTCAAATTATCCGAAAAATCAAATGATCCACCAGGTGGCGCTATCAGTAGGTTGAGACTTCCTTAGTATTCTGATATACATTGGCTTAAAATTGCTCAGTTGGATGATAAAAAATATATTTGGGACGTTTTTTAACTTAACATATTTTCAATTATGGCTAGAAAAATTAAAATTAAAATGAATACTCATTTTGATCATAATTTTCACTATAAAAATTGTAAAAGTATACAGACCTGAAATCCATGTGTGAAATGAGTAATTTATATTTATCAGACTTAAGTAAAATATATAAACATTGATTATGCAACAAATAACAGCAAAAAAAAGTGTGACAACAAGTGTGTGACATAACTGTTTTTATAAATTTAATGGTGAAAGTATTTTGTCGGAAGCTTTCATATATTTTAAATACAAGAAAAAATATTAACAATAAAACCAATGCTGATTCTTTATTCCTCATTTTTATATAACAGACCAAAACTTTAGATATAAAAAATTACAATTTTGACAATATGTAACTTGACTTTAATATCCCTTAGATTATATTAATCAAATACATTGCCTATCTTGTTTTAAGATAAGCATAAAATGATATTTCTGAAAAATAGAAAGAGAAATACAAAATTATGTTTATATTTTAAATCAAAATTGTGTAAATTTTCAATGCTAAAACGAAATTTCAAATTATTTCTTTTATTTTGCATCAAAGTTTCATTTTATTGCACTTATATTTTTTATGGACATAAAAAACTTTCTCAACGCTTTTGCTGACAGGAAAATTGAAAAAATAATATTGTTTTGGGATGAATGCGAAATATGGTTTAATTCTTGAAAATAAAAATTAAATTATAGTTTAATACTCTAAAATTTAAATATGCTGAAAATTAAAGTGAACCACTAATCTTTATGTCTGCTTCATTTCATATCGAAATATCTTTTATTAGATTTGTTCAAATTCATTGTTATTGGTGTATAATCAAAAGAATATTATGCACAATATCACTAATGTGGTGAATTATAGAAATATTTTTTTGTAAATTATAATGAAATATAATACAATTTAATAAAAAAAAAGAAAAAGAAATTCAAAGGTATTCAGTACATCAAATTAAATTGTATTTAAATTTCAAAAATTTGTGAATTTTATCAGAAAAGTTTAAAAAAATTAAATATTTATATAAGCATAGCTTTGATGAACTTTATTGAAATATTTCTATTTACCTATCATTGAAAAAACTATGAACATTCAAAAATGAAAGTTTAATCAAAAATAGAAAGTTGATCAACTCAAAGATATAAAGTTTTAATATATCGCTGCAGAATTCTATCTAATGAGAAAAAGTAATGATTGCTTAGACTAATTTTAAGTATTTTTACCATCCAAATTTATAAAAATATGATGTAAGTAATATAAAAAATTTACAATTTAGACTAATAAAAGAAATTAATTACTTCTTTGATAAGATTACTATCACTTGATTTATTTTTCACAAACATAGACACTAGACTTTCCGAAAATCTTTACTGCCATCAGCGCTATCAGATGGTTCCTTCAGTAAATTAAATTATTTAGAAAGTAGAACATACTTGTATTTTAGGCAGTTTGCTAAAATGTATGTAATAATTTCCTTTTAAACATGTTGTTATTATTGTTGCATATCTAATTGTCATTATTTTTTCCTATTATTAAGCTATTTAAACCCATTAATACTTTAGACTATATAGTTTGGGCATATATACCTGAATAACTTGTATTTACATTTAATTTAGATTATTTTATGCTGAAATAATTAAAAATGAATTCCTCTGCATTATTTAGCTTTGTTTTCTAATAACATAGTAATGGATTTGATTTGTTTTATGTTGAAAAATCCAAGTTTGATCAAAGTTACAATTGAATAACAAGAAATAGATGTGGAATTTATATTTTTTTAGGAACTACTTTGATATAACCCCCCCCCCAAATTACGCGCCAAATCTGGCACTCCTTACGGACTCTTTAGAGTTGCTGTTTCTTATTTCGGTGTTGCCAATTTAGGTTTTTTCAGGTTTTAGGTTTTTGCTGTTGCCAAATTTAATATTTTCTTCTATTTTGTACCATTTTTTGAGTTTTTTTAAAGTTTTTATTTTTTTTTTGTTATTAATTATTTGAATTTAACGAGAATCCATCTTGGTGAGAAAAAAAGGCGCCAAAAACATGTATTTTGTTTGGCGGGAAAAAAAATTGCCAAATTTCCGATTTGGAGGGGTATTAAAGTAGTTCTTTTTTTATACAATTAAGGCTGCCAAGGTTATTAGGATTTTATGAGACCTTCTGCCTTTTATAGCCTGAAAATAAAATCTGAGGCACATTGTTAGTGAAGAAACCTCCAAAACAACATTCATGGCATATTCAGACACCTTTCGAAAGTTTAGTTGTTTGCTAATGGGGAATCAATGTTTCAATTTTGAAAACAATTTGTATTTAATGCTATACATCTCTAACAATAATTTACTTCTTCATTACCATATATATTTAAAAATTTTCTATTTAAATAAGAAAATGTATAAGATTCATTTAAAAGAATAACCAAGCAATTATTATTTTATTAGATTATATAATGGCTATTGTAGAATACAGAACTTTTAGTTCTCATACAAGAATTATTCAGATTTCTAAGAGAAAAATGCAGCTTCTAAGTAAGTGCTTACAATACTAACAGCTATTTCCCTCACAAATGTTCCTTCTATTTTAGAGGTTCGGAATTGGTTTTGAACTGCAAGCATTGCTCAAAATTCTCACCTATAAAACATGGTCCTATCATAAAAAGAAGCTAAAACCGGAGAAGATAATCACTGATAAAAAAATATAAAAATATTTGTAACTGTTTATAGTATTTGCGCTTAGTATAAAAGCTAAGTTTCTTAAAAATCTAATTAATAATATGTTTGCTAAACATAAGTTGTTTTTCAACAATGATAATAAAACCTTTTTTTTTCTTTTTTTTTCTGTGCACTTATAGGTATATAGAATGATATATATCGTTTTCACATTCAAAATAAAAGAGTTGATGGTACAGACATTTATGTGAGCAATGTTTTTACCAAGGACTATACACGCATTATATTCTGAGTGACAAAATAAGTAAAATTTCAATTCAATTTGATCTTACGACCGAAATATGATACAATTTTCACATTTTAATGCACTGTTCACAGAAAAACAGTAAGTGCTCTGAGTGATGGGTACATATATTATTGCACATTTTCATCTGCCTAAAGAATGATGAGTGATACCTTTTCTGGGAAATTTATAACCCTATAAACGGGTTTGTGGTGGTGTGACGTGGGTAAGGCTACACGCCTCCGTGATTTGGCTCATAGATGCCACCCACTAACGATAAATGAGTAGCAGTCTCCTGCCTTGTTGTGGCGAAGGGTGTTGAACCCAAGTGCCCGCCATTAGAAAAAAAAAGTGTGCATACAAAAGCAGTAGTGTATTATCCATCTTCTGATCTTCACTAGTTACCGGAATCAAAATTAGGAAGCTTCCCTTTTAAGAACGCTATCCTATTATAAGGACATGCGCCATCTAATTGCTTTTCTACCCTGATAAATGCTTGAGAATTGTCCAATTTTCTTTCCCCCTTACGTGTACATGAATACAGCCAATGAAACATCTTCCAGATAGATAAAATATGTTGAGGACAGAATAATATCTAACAATGACCTTCAATTATGAGCCTCTCCTCAGTGGTGTCTCTAACGCTGAAGATTTAAAGTGTCCACAAATATAAATCCAGTGACTTAAGACCTTCAAACCCCATTCTGTAGTGTGAATTCCAAAATTACTTGTTGTTCTATAATTCAAACTTCAATTCGATGTAAGTTTAAGAAATTTTTATCAATGTAATTTGCATGCAGCATATGCTTTTCAGTCTTGTTTACAAAACATTCTACTTATTATGTCTTTGTGAATGTCAACAGAAACAATTCATAGTTTGAATCGTTGTAACCTTTTTCTTTTCTGTCTTTTAGTGGATATTATTGCTCTTATATATAAAAACCAGCCCTTTTAACCTTTTATTGATGTTATTATTTTGACTCTCACCCAGTACATACATATATATATATATATATATATATATAATTCCATACATTTATTCATTCTTAATATTTATGGCATTTATTTACTTTAGCAACTATAATACTAAAATAAATTTATCAATTTATTTACGAATTAGAGAATATTTTTATAATTAAAATAAATACTAACATAATTTCAATGTTATTTTCTACCATTTATTTATTTATTTATAAAAAGAATTCATCTGTAAATAAACTTCTGTGGTAGATATAAACTCAGAATCTGTTGTGGATGTTCTTGGATTGGTTGACTGACCATTAATATTTTATTTTTCGATATGCCTAATTCGTAAATGCATGATTTTTACGCAATTGCTGGCAATGAGACGAGGAAACCCATCCTTAGAGAACGAACAGAAGCTGCTTTATTAAGAATTTAAGCGAAAAGACATCTCAACAAAGAAAACAATGCCAGAATCTTGCAAAGATTTCTTGCGAAAACACATTTTGCAACTCTCTGGAGTATTTGATAGCTTTTAAGACGCCGACTTCTTTATTTGGCGCTATAAATGGTTAACGTAGTTGTATAAGCCATTCGTTTGTGTTTCTTTTGACATCTGAGTTTTATCTGATGTTTTAATATTGTTATAGTAATATTAGATTGAAAACTGAGGCATCTTTTATGACAGAAAATAAATTAATTATTAGAAACTCACTCTTAATTTCATATAAATTTATTTTTATTTGATCTAAAACAATTCAAGTAAATTTTTTTTTGTATTTTTATGTTTTAAATGTTTTAACATATTTTATATCAATAGGTTTTAATTGTAATATAAAATTTTAGTTAATATTATTCTATTTTCATGTAATCTTTAAGATTTGAGTTTTGTTAAGCAAATTTTAAGTTATTGAGTAGTTTATTAATTGAGTTCCGTGTTAGAAGTTTTTTTTGGAAACCAACACATGGTTAATTCTGAAAAAATTAAGACCAACATGTTTATAGATGATACGATGACCAATAATTAAATGCATGGTAGTTAATAGATCATTTTTTGTTATTTAATTGATATAATCAGAAAAAGACCAGCTTAGTTATTACTATCTCCATGATAACTAAACGTACACTCTTCTGTTCATCATAACTAAACATAGAAATCAAACTTCGTAGAAAGAACATTCTCTAGGATCAAATGTTGTACACTCTGATCCGAAAAAAAAACTTAGTGGAAAGTATTAAATGTTCTTGTTTTCAAATGTAAGGATATAAATATAATTCTCCCTTGTTATAATAGCACATATATTGATATTTCAAATGACTACTTGATTAACGGAAAGGAATGATAAAGAACATGGGATCATTCAACTTGGAACAAACTTTATTTGTATAGTAACAAAGTTTTATTACAATAATCGAAATACTGTCACCCTTCTACAAGAATGTCGTTCCTTCAAACATGAAAAAAAGAATACACATACTGAAGTGGTGATCTCTCGGTAATATATACGATATTCATTGATGGTATGGTGTTTTTAGTGATGTACCAAGAATTGGTTTGCCCCTGAATTTGCTATTGATAGTTGACTTTAGTACTTAAGTTGGGCAGTCTCAACATGACATGCCGGTATTATATGGTACTGGCGTGTCATGTATGGTATCGGTATGCAGTATATGCCTCGTCACAAAACTGTTGACACATCTTTTGGGTTTAAACGACCATTGCTGAGCGTTTAATTGCTTTAAATGGTGAAAGATATCGGGAAGGGCCACGGTGACCTGATTGGTTAGGGCGTTGTTCTCGTTATCGAAAGGTGGTGAGTTAGAATCTCGGCTTAACCGAAGATCCGTCGTGTTCATTGATGGCGACTGGGACACGTAAAATATGTCGGGTTGCAATGTCCTCCATGTTCCCATTCCAAATTAATACCTCTGGGAGGGGTTGGAGCCAGGCTATGGGTCTTCTCTGGTTTCAATCTCAAAATTGGAAGATTCAGATGGTGCTGCCATCTATGAGCCGAAAGTCATACTTCCACCTTCGTATGAGGGTATTTTATTCAAAAACGGAAGACACTCCGTCTCTAACTTCATTCGCCTAGTCTCTGTGACTGGCGGGCTTGGACTTGCAAAGTGTCATCAGAAACAACAACGACAGATATTGGGATTGAAAGATCCCCATACAAGCCGGACTTAAATCCTTGAACTACTTAAGGAGTTATATAAATAAGAGAATCCATTAATTATTCCTGATTCAATGTATTATATGAAATTCCAAAATCAGAAGTATGGTGGATGCACTTGATTCCAACATTCTCCAGAACGTTGTGACTGAATTTCAGAAAGTTTTTGGTAACATTATAATCGATAAAATGTTGAGTTTGTTGTATATTAAATACCATTCATACCTTTATTCAAATAAATGTATTTCATATTATCACATATTGTTTTTTTTTTTACAATGACCACTATTATGCATTATAGATCACACTCTACAAATGACATTATGTAAAGACACTGTAAAGGACAGGAACTTCATGACTTAAATTCTTTGTAGAGAAATTGCTTGAAAATTGACATTGTGAATTAAGTTGAAAAAAAGCATAAACTTGAGTTACTATATACGTGTCAACAATTATATTTATTTGTCTAGGGAAACATATTATCATTTTATTTTTGTTATTGAATCTTCTCAATTACTCAAATTATCCCTTTATATTCATTTTTAATATTTAAAATTCGTATTAAATATTTAGAACTCGTATAGATTATTTGAATATATAGAACTCGCCTACTCTGTCTAGTGGTTAGCATGCCTGACTGCGGATAGAGAGGTCTGGTTTCGAATCCCGATTCGGGCATGTGGATGTACTATCTCTCTCTCTCCATCTCTATCCTGTCTTTGTCCTAACTTGTATGAATGGTTACCCACCCTGTAAATGGGTACCTATGGCATGTGTGTTCAGAGTGAAGGCAGTTTTCTGCCCTTGTGGTTCCTCCCCAAAAAAAGAAGCTGCAAACTACCCTATGCCAGATCTTCTGGACCTGGTGTGGGTTTTCCTGCACCAGGGGGATAAGCAACAAAAACAGAACTCGTATTATTGCCCTTGTTTCTTTTAATAAAATTTTTAAATACTTTCAGTTTTATTTTTGAAGCTTTTGAGGTCATTATTTTAGCTTCATCACTAAGTCTTTTTAACTTATTGTATCGTTATAATTTCGTTATTGAACTCATTGCTGTTAGAATGGATAAATGTCCACGTGATCCAAAGTTTGTTTTCGATCATGATTACACTCATCTAGTTTAATTATTAGAAAAATATTCTAAGATTATCTTTTTATAGAAAACTATACCTTCCGTTAATGGAAAAATATACTACAGAACTGGCTTAGACTTATGAATGAATATATCAAAATATAGTGGAAATGTTACACTAATGAAAACTTTTTATAGACTATATCAGTATCATTTTTATATTTTTGTCATTTTTCGTATTTTTATAGGAATGTTCCCAAAAATAAAATAATAAAAAATCCAGTTTGAATGCATTGCAAAGTATGAAATATTACAATAAATTAATGAGCCAAAGCTTATGATATTTAATGTTTTAAACTCATGTAGATGAAACAGTTAAAATATTAATGCGTGGTTCAGAGTTTAATCCATACCGATGAAATCTGTGCGTCAGGCTCTAACCCCCTTCAAATATAATTTATTATTTAAAATTTAAAAACA
>JAPDSC010143910.1:0-15618 GCA_026290005.1 Latrodectus geometricus
CAAGTAAATGATTTAAACTAAATTTGTTAATTGCATGAGAACAGATGAAGTATATTTTGAAACTATTTAAAAATACTTTTAACTTGAATACCAAATGAATTTATAAAATGTACATTAAAAATTCTATTATAATCTTCATATTAAGTTTCTCATAATGATAGTTTGCAGTACAATCAATACATATAGCGATATCGTAATTTGTTTAATTAAATAAGTCATTGAAAATTTTACTTTTGACCAATTCATTATATTGACATTAAATGAAAATTAAATTCAGTTTGAGACTTTTATCGTGAAGCTTTATAAGATTGAGGAACAGAATTAGATACACAGTTATAAACTTAAAATATCATAGTGCAAATAAAAACTTGTAAATATACAAACAAATGACTTGTAATATATCACAAATGATAGCTTATTTTAGAATTCATCAGAATAATAAAATGATAAATGTTATTAAATATTAATTGAAGGAGTGGCAATTATTTGTTGATAAAAATTTACCATTTAATTGCAACATAATGAAAAGTCTAAAGCTGAAGCATCATGATTGATGGGTAACACAGAAAAATAAGTACATTAAGTATTCTTTTCCATAGTGAGCAATGGAAATTTCAATGAAATTAGAAAATTTAAACAAAGCTATCACATGATTGATGGAAGATCAATGAATGAATTGTTTTAAATTATTTACAAGTATCACAAATTCTTTTTGAAAAGAGAATTGTTCATTTTAAAAATATTTAAGAGGGCTTCACTGCTCAAACAGTAGGAATTCTTCCAGGAGAAGCCTGTGGTGTGCGAGCAGCCCTCCTCGGGCGAATTTTTCTACGGCGATGACGGCATCGCAATCTAAACCATTTGTAAAACAGAGAAAGTCCAGCAACAAATGTGGCTAGAAGAATAAATATATGGATAGATTTCCACTGAAACTCAGTGGTAGGGTTGCTCACTATTTGAGGAGAGTCCCATGGAAGTCTAGACATTTGATGATCTGGTCCTGGCTTGAAGGGAAAGGGAGCGTCTAAGTTCACAGACAATAGCTTTTGAGCTCTGTACAATGTACTGAAAGACAAGAAAAATTATTAAAAATGAATCAATATCAGAAGGAGCAAATATATAATTTATGATGATAATTACAGAAATCATGATTTTAAAAACGTATTAAAATATTTTCATGGTTGGAAAAAGTAAATGACAGTTATTAAACATGTCAGCATCAAAATTTCATATATATTTTGATAGCATTCTGTGGTTTTCATTTTTTTTCAGCCAACATTTTAAATCTAATTTCTTGGTAACATGTAATGCAAGATTTTTATAAATGTTAAACAAGGAATGGATTGAACCAAACTTTCACGGGAGTGGAACACATTTTATAGAATCACACATAAAGTGAAACTTTTTCCTATTAGACACATAAAAGACTACAATGCCTTTTATATAGTTTAAAGTCTCAAATATAAATCATTCTGATAACATAAAACATTTTTCTAAAGAAAATCATATTTTTATTACATTTTTATGTACTACAACTAGAATAAAAGTGTAGAAAATATAAACAAGTAAAACTAAAAACCAATATCTGAAAGGATTTAATTTGTACAAAAAAAATGGACTTGTTGTTGTTTCTCCTTTAATTTCTTAACTAAAAAAAATCCGAAAAAAATTCATTATTCCATAAATAGGGTTGCCACCTATCGGTCCTGGGTTTGATTTCAGTTTTCTAAAAGTTTTTGAAGTTGGAGATTTGAATTTAAAAATTGTTTTAAGAAACACTTTTAATAAAGTGTTAAATTTCTTTTCAATCAATATGTGAAAATAATTCAATTAAAGAGAATGTTTGAAACTACCTTAAAATTTAACTGATCCCATTCTCAATCTGAATGAATGTTCTGTAATGAGATTACTTGTAAGCTCACTCTTGTAATCTCAAAACTTCAGGTATGGAATCGAGATACAAAGGAATTAATCTTGCATACTTGACTGCAGTCACTTTTACTTTAGTCCTAAAAGTTAATGAGTTGAAGTAGAAATTAACTAATAATAAATTAGTTTTGCATAGATAGAAGGAATCTATGTATGACTCCTGATGCGGCTAAAAGCATGAGCAAGTCTTCAGTGAGCAAAATGAATATATTTTTTATTAAACATTGATGAAACTAACATGATGGTTTGTTTTTTATGTTGAGAAGAATAGATTAATTATAACACATTTTAGTTCTAAAACGCAAGATTCACCAACTGCAAAATATATATATATGTGACAAAAGAAGAGAAATTGCACTTAATATTTGCGAAGTAATAAGTTTATTCTATATTTATTAAAACAAGGAAAATAGGGTAAATCTTCTGACAGTAGATGGAGATTTTGAAATAGATAGAAATATAATTCATAAATTGAATAATTCTTTGAAGTTTAACTTTTTATCATATAAAAAAAGAATTGCAAATGATACGTATGAGAAAGGTAGTTTGACAGAGGCCAGGACAGAAAAAGCAGAAGTCAAGAAAATAATTTTATTTTAAATTTATATGTAGTATTTTACTATATTTTAAAAGTAAAATTTAAACAAAGTAAAAATCCCATTCTTTAATACATGCTAGATAATAAGACTTTTTAAACTTTATAAATTTACTTAAATCTGTATAAAATTTAAGCATTACATGAATTTTTACCATCATTAATTTGTTCATTTAATTAAGGAATGTGTATTTTTAAATTTGTGTCAGCAATATGGGGTAGATTTAAACATGTTGATATATCTGTTTATCCAAATGCCATAGTTTGTTTGAAAAAGAACTAGATTCAGGAATAAAATTATAAATTCCCCCAAACAGCGCACCAGGAAACGATTATTTGACATATTTAAAAACGGAAAATTGTTTATGAAGCTAGAAAGTTCTGGGAATTTTTTTTAGTTATGTAGTTACCATTACAAGAAAAATTAAATTTTCTACGAATTAAAATTCTCTTTATAATATTTAACTCTCAACAATATTTTAAAGTGAAATTCAGATGTTGATGAATCAAGTAGTAAATGTAATAGATAACTTCTTTAAGAAAGAAAGAAAAGTGACTAAATCATTACCACTTAAAATACACAGTATAAATTGTTTGAAAGATACATCAATAAAAAAAATCTATGAAATTTAATTGAAATCTAATTTTAATTGTTTTTAAACATAATTTTTATTAAATTTAACTGATAAAATGATTTAACAATCAAAGTAACTTTTAGTTTGGTTCTTTTAGTTCGAATTTTCTTATCCCATAAGTAAATATTGAAGTCAAACAAATTGGAAGTTTAAACATACTAAAAATAAAAAGTTAAGTTTAATATATAGAAAAGAAAGAGTAATTAACTTTCAGAAACGAAAAAAGCATACAACTTTTCTGCAGAAAAAATATTATGCAATTCTTCTATTCCTATTTTTAATTCATCTGAATATTTGTATGGCTATGACAAAAGAACACAAATTTACACAATGCAAACTTTAAAATCACTATGAATGATTAAAAACACAAATATTAATAAATTATTTTACTATGATAATTACTATTTTTATTTATTTCATTTTTAAAATTGTGTTCCTGCCATTAATAAACTTTAAATTTTACAATAAATTTATAATTATCTGAATTTTTCATAAAACTATGTTTTTTCTATTCAAAAATGATGATACACATTTGAGTATTTCAGTATTTATAAAAATTATCTGTAGCCATTTTTTTTACCTAGGACCAGATTTATTTAACGGTTCTGGGCGAACCCAGCTGAGCCTGGGACAAGCTGGTAGAGGACGAGGAAGAGGAGTTCCAAGATGATGTTCCAATACTTTAGAATATCGATACAAATGATTACCTATTAACACCAGTAAAAAGAAAATTAATTTTAAGAATAATGTACATAGTATAATAAATTTAAAAAATAATTTCAATTGATTACAACAATATTGAACAAAATAACATAAAATAATATATCAAAACAATATTGAAACATCATTTATATCTAATATAAAATATCAATAAATAATTCTCTCAAATAGTCAAATAGAAAAGAAAAAAAAATTCCCACCATTTTACATATTTTATTTGGAATCGTTACATTTTTTTCCAAAACAGGTAATTAATAAATTTTTAAAAGAAATATTATTTTTCAGATTTATATACAGTATTAGGAAAATCTATACAAAATAAATAAAATTTTATACTGTATCCTCACATAGTTGTAAAATATAAAATATACTCTATGTATAAACATAAACTTAATATTTTTAAAATAAATTCAAAATAAATTTGTTAAACAATAAAAAAATCGATGGCAGGTAGATGTTTTGGCAAACTATTTTAGTGACAATTTTTATCAAGATATCACAAATTCAACAATAGCAAAATAATTGTGAATATTTTCCACACATTCATAGCTTATGTTATTTGTTTTATTTCTGAGAAAGACCTCTTACATTTAGTTTAATGTCATTAAATATAATTAAAATACATTATTATCGATTTAAACAGTACTTGAAAAGAAATATTTACTTGGGAATAAAGAATCATCATCAGAAAATTTTGATAATAAATAAAAAACCAACAGAATTAAATATAATCGGAATGGTGAACAAGAGAAACAAAACAGTCAATAACAAGATGATCAAGATGTAAGTAATACGGAAATATAAACAATGGTTTGCAAGAAAAGAGGTCTTAATTAAACCCATAAAGAATTAGACAAGAGACAGTTTATCCACAGAATTTTGGAAATTAAACATGTATGCCATACCCTCTGGAAACTTGCAAAGAAACAAAAAAGAAATGTCTGATATGGTAAGAGAAAAACCAGGGCATTAGAATAATTAGCAAAAAATAAGAGAACATTATTTTGCTCACATTTTCAATGTGTGCTCATTAAATAAATAAATCAAATCCAAACAAAGAAATAGAACTTATTGTACTCAAGCGGTGTTTCAGGCTCCCATGAGTTTGTCTACAAAACATAATCGAATATGTTTTGTTATACACTGCAACACCATAAAGTGTTGGTCATATAAATATGCAAATTTCGGATATTACGCAGCAGTACATGTTATGCAAATAATGTAAAATGCAGGTTGCTCATATGATTATCGCACCAGATAAAAGGGAGAGAAACGGCAGACAAGCCAACAGTCTTATCTCATTGCCACTTTGGAAATCCAGTATTTTGGGAAGATTAAAGCTGCAGAAGGCTCGTGTGGATGAAGTGGTGACTGGACGACGACATCAAAGACAGTTCCAGCAAATGCAGGGTTTTGTTAGAGGTCGAAATGTGGGCTTACATATGGTTGGTTGGTCCTACCGTCGTATCGCTGCTGAAACCCGCCTAGATGCATCAACTGTGTATAGAATTTGGACCAGATGGGTGAATGAACAAAAAGCTAATAGTCGCATAAGACCAGGTCCATCTAGACCAGGGATGGGCCAACTCCGGCCCGCCGGTAGGTTCTATCCGGCTGGCGGATAGAATTTTAATTTGCCGGTCAGAGGCAAATTAAAAGAAATATTCATATATTATATATCCATCTCTCTTTTCTACTTTGTTTGAATATTATATTTTTTCCTTTTTTTAAAGAGCTGGTAATCTGTTAACATTCTCTATTTTTGTTCTACAAAACATAAATCGAAGGAAATAGCAAACACAGGCAGTTTTCAATCGCGGTAAAATGTTAAAAGCGGAAGTTATTAAGAATTATGAAGATAGCTTGAAAAAACTGCATTTTGAATTCAAAAGCAGATTTCAAGATTTCAGTGACATTCAAGCAGAATTGGATATTTTTACCATGCCATTCAATGTAAATTGTGAAGCAGTGAGGTCAGATTTGCAGCTTGAATTAATTGAGTTGCAATCTAACAATCATCTCAAGCAATTGTTTCTATAAATATGCCAAAGTTAGAGTTTTACAAATCATTATCGAAAGTAAGTTTCCCAAATTTAATTTTATGCCGAGAAAATCAGTGCTTAGACTTGTTGCTGTGTTTGCTTCATCTTATATATGTGAACAAGTGTTTTCAATAATGAACCTTAGAAAGAATTATTTTAGAAGTAGACTGGCAGATGAGCATTTAGCCTCGTTCCTTAGAATCAGTACATCTCACTTCGAACCTCAATATAAAGAACTTTTAAAAATGAAATCGCATTTTCATCCATCTCATTAATATATTAAATTGTAATACTTGTATATTGTTTTTAAAATTTTAGAAAAATTCATCTTGGCTCGCCAAACTTTATTTTTTCGATTTTTTGGCCCGCGATCAAAAACGTTTGCCCATCTCTGATCTAGACGGACAACAGAACAGATGGATCGACACATCCGAAGGGCAGCTATAGCGGCCCCACAATCAATTTCTCTTGGCATTCTGCACTATGTGCAGCCATTTTTGGATGCTCCAATATCTACGAGAACAGTTGCATGACGTTTAGCTGAAAGTGGCTTGCACACATACCGCCCTATATGAAGACTGCCATTAACGCCAAGGCATCATAGGGAGAGATTGCGATGATGTCGTCAACAAGCCACTTGGACGACTGAATGTGGTGTTCAACAACGAGTCTCGGTTCTGTTTGATTAATGATTGTCACCGGATGAGAGTCTGGAGGCGTCAAGGAGATAAAAGCCAAGTCGACCACTTTTGCTGAACGCCACATCCCTCGTCAATATGATATAATGGTTTGGGTTGCAATCAGCTACGATAGCAGATCACCCCTAGTATGCATCAGAGGCACACTGACGTTACAACTGTATGTTGATGAGGTGCTGCAACCTGTTGTGCTACCTTACCTTCAAAGACGAGGGTTTTGCTGTCCCAGCAGAGTACCTGTGCCAATTGGCACGCACCTCTTAATAGAAATATAAGGGAACTACTAATTTAGATGTTCGTTAATTTAATTCAAATTAATATTAATTTTTACATTTGAAAATTTATAATTTAGTTCCTTAAGTTATGTAATTATTTAAGACAGTAAATTCTTTTGAAGATGGTTTAGTTACTTTAGTGAGTAGGAGGACCCTTACTATGCTGGTATTATTGTTTAGGCGAGTTCCGGTACCTCCCCATGGCTGGCCTTGTTTATAGAAAATTTCAAATAGGGGTTATTTACAATGGGAGTTACAGTAACACATTATCGTTCACAGACGGGTGCTTGGATTTTTACAGAAAATTATAATTACAAAAATTTCTTATTTATCACATGATACTTGTTACATTTTCCGATTTGAAATAAATTCGTTTCAATAATAAAATTATTTACAAAATTTGTTACATATTCAGATTTGGTTTAACAATTCATTTCAGTTATATTATTAATTACAAAACTTGTTATATATCTTGATTAAGTAATACAATTCTTACAGTTCAATAAATATTTACAAAAATTTATATATGTAGGGTAAATTATAATTGAATACATGGTTACAGTATGAAAGAAAATTTACATTTTGTTGACGCTTGTGGCGCCATCTGTTTGCATTAAGTGCCATTACTGATTTACAAAACTATGATACATACCAGATTCAATATTTATAAATTAACTTATTTACTTGCAACTTAAAAAAAAATATATTCAAAATTACTAAAGTCTTTTAGGTTGTTTAAGCTAATTAGTGACTCAGGTGATTTTAGGTATTATAAGTCTAATTACACATGAAAATAAAAATTTTTTTGTTAGAAGCTTTGTTGTATGATTGTTTAAAAGTAAGGAGTTATCTGAGCTGCATTTGTTAACAAAGTTTATTAATTACCAATGGGAATTGAGGTTTGTATTTTTGTAAAGTCAGTATTTAGTACCGTATTTTCCTGTATATAATCCGCGAATTAAGTGTTAAAAAAGTTCCGAATTTCGTTGAGCGTATTATACGCCGCCGCGGATAATCTGATAAAAAGCATTCTCCATCAGAAAAGCTTACAAGAAAGTTTTAAAAGAAATACTCTATATGTTTCATAAAATAAATAACAAGTGGTACCAAGATACATATGAGTTATTTAAACTATAATCGGCTTTCTTCAATTACATTCAAAAACGAATTCAATTCCTCTTAAAGATATTACAGTTGTAAATTCGCTAACGTCATTGTGCAATTTGCCTTGACGTGAGATGTTTCGCTTTTAAAATATTCAAATTCGTATATCGTCATATGGAAGCGAAAGCTTTTATGTTACACAGCAGATTTTAAATTAAAAGCTATAGCGAAAGCAAATAAAAAAAAATGGCGTCAAATGAGTTCATGTGACGTAAAGCACGCGCCGTATAAAAAAAAATTGTATAAAATACGCAATTTGTAGATAAGCCATTTCTTTCGTTTAAATATTAACGAAGCAAATATATATTAATTTAATTATGTGTCTAACATCGCTTTAAAAGATATTAGAAGCTAAATTTTACAAGAATCTCTTCGAAATTATCGCTCTTGAAGGATCTAGTGCTTTCATCTCACGTTTATCGCACTTTGCGATGAAGTGGATCTAGACCAGAGGTGGCCAAACTTTTGGGATCCGGGGTCTACTCCACATTTAAAAAATCGAAGTGGTCTACCAATGGCAGAGCTAAATTAACGTACATATTTATTTTCGGTAACAAGAAAATATGGTTATTTAAGTAATCTTTCTAAGAAAAAACTTAATATTAATATTAACAAAATAAACATTTACTGACAAAAATAATCAAAATATTCATACATCAAAAACTGACCATCCTTTTCACTTCGTTTAGTTGAAATTTGGGACTGTATATCTGCGACACGTTTATCATATTGTGGCTGGTACGAGCTTATTGCAATGCATAAACACGAAATTAAATGTTCATCTGTTAAATATGACCAATGTTTCTCTTTTGTTCATAGTTGAAAAAGCAGATTCGCAAAGATACCTCGATTCAAAGTATGATTTCAAATATAAAATCAATTTGTAAATATTCGAAAATGTTTCCTCAGAAACTAATTTCCAAAAATCAGTATCTCTAAATATACTCTGGATTTAAATAATATATCGCATCGTAAATTAATAATTTCTTCCTCGACCGTGACTGATGTGATATGTCCTATTTTTTCCCTATAATGTTCTATTTTTTTAGATACTCCATCAATGTTGATATTTTCATTAAATGGAAATATCATAAAATTGAGTATGTCTTTCAACCTAATTAAGTCAACGAATCTTGTTTCAAATTCTTCAAACAAAATAAGTAAGTATTAAGTGAAGTCTTCGAGGTCTCGGTTTGGATTATGGATGCACTCTTCCTCCATGTTTTTGAAGTTTCTTAATTGAGATACATACCTTTCTATAGTTTTTTTTTTTTTTAATGCTTTAATCGTGCTCATTATGTCCATTTTAGGTTTTAAATCATAATTCTTTAAATCGTAAATTTTTGCACAGTTTGTTTAGGGTTTTAAAGCGTAGGTTGAAGTAAATTTTTATTTTAAATAATTCATTGATTCTATGTCATAAGTCATAAATTAAATTGTTAATATCCGAGGTCGTTATCGCATGGACTACCTAAAATGTCTCCGCGGTCTACCAGTCGACGTCTAGACCACCCCTGATCTAGACTGATATTTTTCATAAAAAATGCTTTTTTTTCTACACAATTTATTAAATTTTTAATCTTACTCTGCATCTTTATTTTATGTGACATCCATATTATCAGCAATACATGTTCGCCGGAAAAAATTGCCGCGGGTTATGCGACTCTTTTTTTCCTTTCACTCGAAAAAACGGCCGTGCGGACAATACGCCGCTGCGGATTATATACAGGAAAATAAGGTAATTTTTTTCTTATGTGAATTGTCTTTATTAATTTATTTAATTAAATGTTTTGATTTACTAATTAATTAGTTTATTTATTTAATTATTTTTAAGGTAATTTTACCAGCTTAATTAGCTAATTAATTTGCGTTTTTTCAAACTGGTGGAATAGTTCCATTAAAAAGTGGAATTTATCAATTGGTGATTGGTAATCTCGCACATTTTCTAGGTGTTGAGCCATGAATTTGATGAGTTGTACTAATTCTTCATTTTCGGTGAGGAATTTAATTATTTTTACTATATCTGTTGCAATACCTTGCGTATCAGTTTCTTCAGTGACAGGTTGTTCGTTTTTATTTATTTGTTGTGGGAGGGGAGGATAATTTCTCATGTTTTTAACAGCAGAAGCATAGGTTCTTGTATTACCGCAGGGCCGGCGCTAGGGGTGGGCAAGCCGGGCCCCTGCCCGGGGCGGCAACCTTAGAGGGCGGCAAATTGGCCCTAAAATTAAATTTCTCTTTAAACATTTTCTTTAAACATTTAAACATTTTCTCTTTCTAAAATAATTGAGTTTTGACTCATGATATACTACACTTTTTTGTTTAAAATGAATGAAGTGAAATTAAAAGGAATTTTATGCATTAAGATATTTGGAATCAAACCCCTAACACCTTGTATATATACAGGGTGTTTTTTAAACATACAGCAAAAATTTGTTTCTTTTTGGTTCTACTTTAAGTTCCCTTTTTATTGGAGGTTTTAAAGATTGGAATCACCTCGGTAAGATTTTAAATCAACATGAAACCTCTAAAAAACATATCGAAAGTCAAAAGTCTTGGATTGAATTAAGTCAAAGAATACAGTACTCTAAAACGATTGACAGTCATTCACAAAGACTTATTACCGCAGAAATAAATTATTAGGGTGAGGTGCTTCTACGAATTGTTTCAACAATAAAAATGCCTGCTCAAAATTGCTTAGCCCTCCGAGGTACAAGGACAAACTTTACGATTTCGATAACGGTAATTTTTTACAAATTATTCAATTACTTAATTGCTCAGTTTGATCCAGTAATAGAAGAGCATATCCGCAGAGTGCTTAAAATAGAAGAAGCTAAAGTGCACTATCTCGGAAAAGAAATTCAAAATGAATTGATTATTCTTTTAGCTGAAAATATAAAATCTCATATTATTACTGATATTAAAAAAGCTAAATATTATTCAATAATTCTAGATTGCTCTCCTGATATCAGCAAGATCGAGCAAATGATAGTTTTAGTAAGGTATGTATCCATTGACAAGTCCAATCCCAAGGAGGTTTCCATTAAAATTAATGAAAGCTTTTTAGGCTTTCTTCCAGTTGAAAGATATATAGGATATAGACATTCAGCTCTAATACTTAAAAGATTTGAAACATTGGGATTGAATTTGCAGGATATGAGGGAAGAGGCTTACGATAATGGGGCCAACATGAGAGGCAGTAAATCGGGAGTACAATCTAGAATAAATGCGTTAAATCCAAGAGCATTTTACCTTCCATGTTGCAGCCACTCATTAAACTTGGTAGTTAATGACGTGGCAAAAGCATCCTTCGAAGCCGCCAATTTTTTTAATATAGTCCAAAAAATATATCTGTTTTTTTTCCTCATCAACTTTTCTATGAACCATATTATTAAAATATGTTTCCGGACTTACTTTGAAGCCTCTAAGTGATACTCGTTGGGAAAGCCGAATAGATGCATTAAAACCTCTAAGGTATCAGTTAGGAGGGATATACGATACTTAACTTGCTGTTTGTAATACCTCGGAGGTTGACAACTCTATAAGAGTTGAGGCTTCTGGACCATTAAGTTGTGTTAAACAATTTAAATTCTTATGCTGCATTGTAATTTGGTACAAAACCTTAAATTGTATCAATCCTATAAGTAAGCTCTTGCAGACAAAAGACTATGATTTACCATCTGCTATGGAGCTCTTGAAAAATTGTAAAGATTTTTTCAAGGATCTTAGATCGGACAGACCCTTTAATGAAATGCTTTGCGATGCTCGAGAACTCGCAAAATTGACATACCAGCTAATTTTGAGCTCACCCAGCCACGTCATAGAGTTCGAAGAAGGAATGTTAATTTCGACTATGAGGCAAAAGATGATCCAATAGAACTTCCTGCTTCGAAATATAAGACAGAATTTTATTTTTTTACATTAGATAAAGTTATCAATGCACTCGAATCCAGGTTTGATTTGATCAGTACCCACAGCAACTATTTCCAATTTTTTTACAATATTTCTGATTTAAAAGATATTCCTCAAAACGACATACTATAAAGTATTATAAAGATTTAGAAACAGTGTTGACTGATGGGAATTCATCCGATATAAACGCGCTTGACTTGGCAGACGAGATAGTAGCTGTTTTGGCTTTGCTAAACAAAAAAGAAAGTCCAGTTGAGATTTTAAAATTCATATCGGAAATGGATTTTGCTCCCAATCTTGGTATAATTTTAAGAATATTGCTGACTCTCCCAATAAGTGTGGCAAGTGGAGAAAGGAGTTTCTCCCAATTAAAATTAATTAAAAAATTTTTACGCTCCACAACTACCGAGAATCGACTAAACGGCTTAACAACAATAGCCGTCGAACATGAACTGGCTGAAAAAATTAATGTTAAAGAAATTATAAAACAATTTTCAGAATTAAAAGTGAGAAAAAAAACACTTTTTATTTCAAATCTCGGATTAAATGCATTTTTAATATGTAATACAGTTTTAATATTTAGTGGTTTTATAATTTGTTTTACTTTTTTTTAAATATCTGTTCTGTATTTTATAATTATGCACCAGAAATGACTCTTTCCTTTTTTTCTGCGCAACACTTTTAATTTAGTGCCAAAAACATAAATAAATAAGTTAGTATTTTTTGCTAATCAAAACTTCAACATTGCTGATGATTGCAATTTTTTTACTCGTTTTATTTTACCATTAATTGTGGAAAGGTTTTAGGTTCTCTTTTAATTTTTGTTATAAAGGGGCGGCATTTTACCTCTTTGCCCGGGGCGGCGAAGCTGCTAGCGCCGGCCCTGATTACCGTTATTGGTATTTTCATTTGTATTTACATTTTCTTGGAAGGCATATAAAATTACGGTTTCTTTAATCTATATTCGAATTCGGTTTGAATTGGTTTTTTCGGTGGGTTTTGGGACAGCCTCTGTAGCTCGCAGGGTGAGGGCCCCCACAATTGCAGCATTTCGGATTAGCTATTTTGTTTTCAATTTGGCTTTTGTCACATATGGATGTATCATGGTTTTCACCACATTTAACACATCGGGGGGGGGGGCATTCTGCAATTGATACTACCGTGTCCAAACATTTGGCAATTATGACATTGCGTCACTCTATTTATGTTGATATATTTTTGATTTTGACATTAAAATAAAGTAATGTTTTTATTTCATGTACATTGCTAATATCATCTGTTTTTTCTAATTGTACCTGAAAAAGTGGCATTGATCTTGTTTTGTCACCCCCTTAGTCAGTTGGGCTACTTTGATTATTTTATAATCATAAATTTTAATTCATTTTCAATTTCTATTTTATCTGTATCTATGGGGAGAACTCTAACGACAATTTTGTAAGGTTTTGCCGCTACCCGGTTAATTATCCAGTACGGAAGTTTTTCATTGTCGAGGAATTTAGTGAGAATTCTATGTTCATTAGGGAAATTAATTTGTAATTTAAGAAATTGGCCAGATGGTTTGCCAGTAACTGTAAAATCTAATTTTTCATTAAGAAATTTCATAAATTTGCCAATATTTTGCGATGTTTTAACGCAAACTGCCGGTTGTTTTCTTATTTCAGTTTGTGCATTGTTAGTATTATTACTATTATGTAGGAGGGAGTCATTATTATCAATTACAGATAGTGGTCTGTCCACATCCGTTTCTGAATCGAGCGAGTCGAATTTATTGGATGTTTCGGTTTCGTAGTTTATTTTACTGGTTCTAATTTTCGCTTATTTCTGACTCTTTGGGGGATATATTCCTCATCGTCTACCGCTTCACTGATAGATTTTTTGTTTGAGCGCTTAGGTCGTTGGCTGGTTTTCTCCTCCCTGCTGTTTACCGCACGCGGCATATTTTTAGGATTAGTCGAACTACCGTGTGGTAGGGGTGTTTTGAAAATATGGCAATCAGAGTTAATCTGCACGGGGGTATAGTTTATGTTACTATTTACTTTACTGGTGGAGGCAATGGCATTATCATAAGCATATACAATATTTATTTTTTCAGTATTTACATTATTTCCATTTTCACATTTTTACTAGGGGCGGAGCTATTCCTGGCAGCGTGGTTAGGGTTAGCTGGGTTATTTAAACTAGACTGATTTTGAGGGGTGTTAACATTATTATTTACAAAACTATTCATCATTTTAGCAATGGGATTAATAACACTAGAATTATTTTCTAACAAATTATCACTAAGGCTAGCAACATTTTTATCAGTACACACAATTAGTGGTGTTATCGAGCTGGAACGCTAAGGAACGTCGTTCCGGTACCTCCTTTTTGGACAGGAACGCGTTCCAGAGTTAAAGATGATTTCTGATAACGAGAATTGGCTGACGTATTGAAAAAAAAATTAAAAAGAATTGCTGATATTTTTTTTTTCTTTCTAATTTTTTGACGAATTTTTATATATATTATAAACAAGGGTTTGAACTGAACCCAAACCAATACAATGTAATAATAAGATTAATAAGTACTACTGTTAGCAAAATATTCTATGCACGCTACCCAAGTCAAAGTGTCCATTAAAATGTGTTAGGCAGGCCGCACATTCAGGCAGCATGCCTCTAACGTGCACCTATCTTTTCCCGGCCGCGTTGCTGCCCGCGAGAGACTTGTTGAAAAGTACCATATACTGAAGCGACGGCAGGAAGATCACACGCATGCGCAATACATCTGAGCGGGTATCTTCCGTTTCTGTGATTGCTTGAGAACTATGTGGCTAAAGCGTAGACGTTTTTATTAAATATTTAAAGTTTGGTGTCTCGTATTTGAAATATAAAAGTATCTCAATAGGCACGATATAAAACTTAATAAATTTGGAATTATTACTTCAAAACTATTAACTAACTAAACAATTACTATTATTAACAGAAATCAATTCCTCGTAAGTCTCATTAATAATATGACTAGAAGACTACATACAGAAAATGATTTGATCAGTGAATTTCGAGTACTAGATCCAACGGAGTGGCCAGCAGATATTGAAATTGGCTATGGAGAAAATGAAATCCAGTCATTATGCACCAGATTTAATTTAACATCACCGATGCGATGTATCAATGCATTTAGAGATTATATTGATGCTGGAGGCAAAGTAATTCCTGCAGATGAAGAAATCTTAATTCGATACATAAATACTGTACCTTGCAGTTCGGCAGAGTGTGAGCGCGGCTTCAGTAATATGAATATTATTTCAAATAAACAAAGAAATAGAATATTAATTGAAAATCTAGCAAATCTTTTATTCCTAAAAATGAATGACCCACCACAATAATTATTTAAACCAGATGATTCTGTAAAAACTTGGTTAAGGTCTCATTGTTCAGCGGATGACAACAAAACAAGGAAAATTCAACCACAAGATTCTGAACATAATCCTATTTGAAATATTTTATAAAAACCATTAGTGTTTTCATGCATTTTTAATAATATTTATGCAATATTGTTTGAGTATCTACTATGCGTATTTTATAATTTGTTAACTAATTTTTATTAAACGTTCCTATTATTGTAATAAACACACACACACACACACACACACACACACATATATATATA
>JAPDSC010143913.1:0-13549 GCA_026290005.1 Latrodectus geometricus
TAAAATTATTAATGTAAATTTTAGTCTAGAAAAATTTAAAAGTAAGCTTCTGTAAACGAATGTTAAAAATTCATATAAAGATTACTATTGGCCTTCAAAAATGCATCATAAAGAACAAAAACTATAAAAACAAAAGTTCTGTTACAATTTTACAAAAAGTAGAAAAGTAATGAATTAATGTTAGAGCCTCTTGTATAGTGAGGTAAGACATAAAATCTTTTATTTCTTACCTATGTCATTTTTATGGAGGAAGTAATGTGGAGATTCACCAAGCCATAAAAAAGCTCTGAATCTGTAAAAGAAACTGACAGTTCATTATTACTTTACAAAGAATAATCAGCCTGGAGAATTAAAATATTTTTTAAAGCCAAGAGAACACTTTGTTCTTTGAATGCTGTATGCGAGTATGCTTTGTCTTGCTCAGTTGTACTCATAAAGAAGATTTAAAGTAAATGAACGATAATATGCTGCAAAATTTCATCGACATTTTGCCTTTGACCTTTAAAAACGGATAGGATGTTTAATTCAACACCACCCACAAATCTTACACCAAATATAGATCCAACGTAAATATGCCAAAGATAACAGTTTAATATTTTCTCTCAGAATACTTATAATCAAACAATTTTGTATCATAGCTTCTTAACAAAAACAATTAAAATAACAATTGAGTTGCAATCATTCTACTGATCTGAAATGGTATTAAAAGACCTGTGAGAATTTTAACTGTTTTGTTATAACTTATATTCCTCAAGATCTATGGTTATTAATGAGATATCACGTTTTATCAACCCAAGGTGGATAATTTGTTGGAACTCATGTGAAACACGGAAGAAAATGGTTACACCTATCTTATAAAGGACTGATTTTCTCCATCATCGAATATTTGCATTCACATTAATTTTCCTTAGTTATATCTGACCCGATAATTTTCCAGAAGAAGAACCTCACATTTTTGAAAGTAATAGTTCTTTTTAAGTTGAACTCAGAAATCTTCCTGAATGATATGCGTAGTATTCTATTAAATACACTTAAGTTTCACATACAAGAGATCAAATTGAAAAAACGTTCTTCAAAAGAGGAATAATTCCTTTCCAACTGAATGTTAACGGCTATATAAATAGTTTACCCTAAAAAAGTTGTACAATTTCTTACTTATATTTCAAAAAAAAAAAAAAAAATACTGAAAGAAATATGAGTCATAGAATGATTTCAAATTGAAAATACTATGAACACACCCATGATTTTTCCATTCATAATTTGGAAGAAATGATAAAAAGCTTAACATTATATGGCAATTTTTATAGTAATTAGTCAACACAGGATAATGGGTAAATAACATATTCAATCTTGGAAATATATATACATTTAAAGTAAACTGCTCTTTTTACCTCAGATATTTGCGTACAGATTTGCAAGTGGCTACTAGAATAATATTGACCTAAATAATTTATTTTTATTTAATTTTGATTTCACTCTCTTTAATGATTTCAAATAAAGAATTTAAATTTATTTGTCAACTTAATTTATAATAGTATTTTATTTATATGAAAGGATATAGGAAATAATCCCTTATTGTCAAATCCGGATTATATAGTAAATGAGTTATCTGTTTGTCTTTTTATGTTATAAATAATCCATAGTTAACAAAGCACTGTATGAGCTGACATTATCCAAATGATGCAACAATTGTTGGCTGATTATTTTTAACAATGCATCTATTTAAGGGAAACAAACTGTAGTGTACTAAAGTGAATTGACTATTTTATGATGTTCAAGGAAACTGTTACATTATAAATATACAAGAGATGCAACAATTTCTGGTTCGCTGAAACAAAATTGCAATCATTTTTTCAAAGTATTCCGTATACGAGAAAATTTTGTTCATATAGTATCATCTGGAAATTCAAATATTGTCCAATTTTCTTTTATTTTTGATTCAAAAATATAAATTCAGGTTTTGTCACATGCTGCATTTTCAAAAAACTTTTTAAGGTACTAAAGCAGTATGTTTTTAGAATTTAAGGGGAAACTTTTTACATGAATGCAACTTTCAATTTGACATCACTTCTGCGTGATAAGTCAGGAACACTCCTCTTTTTCACTTCTAAACACGATCACGTAAAATTAAGTGCACAAGATTTTTGAAATGTTTAAAGATGTTTTTATTTTATCTTGTTCCGTGACACGCAAAAGTAGCTAGATTTTTCGCAAAATCAATGTTTTTCAGAGACATAGTAATTTTTAAGCTTCTCTTCAGACTATCGGAACTGAGATATTTACGATTACATGAGAATTCTTTAAACCAACTTAACTCTTTAAATCTATTGTCATACATGATGCTTTGCTAATACAGAATAAAATATTAGTTTATAAACTAATATTTTATTCCATCACTGTATTGGTTCTATATCAAACTTCATCAAAAATCATAAAAAGTAAGATTACTTAAATCGTTTCGACATAATTATGTATTTACTTAAGATTATTGATTTTTCAAAAATCGTAGTAAATTTTACTGCTTTTGATACCATGTAAATACAAATTTTTATGTAACAACTAGAATTTCTTAGAAAATCATTAGCTCTAAAAGCAGTTATTTTTCGTTGATAGATAATAAAAACTGAAGTACCGACTTCCATAAACAGTATCTAGATAAAATTAAAATAAAAAAAAAATCTTCAAAGTTTTTTCTAAACTCTAGAGAAAAAAATTATTTCTTAAAATAAAAATTAAAATTATTTAATTGTATTAACATATTTCATATATTTCTTATGATAAAAATTTCTTTTCATAATTTCTTTAATTTGGCAAAATACAAGCAAATAAAAAAATTATACAGTGTTTTTTATTTCGGAAAATGTTTCTTAAAGAAAATAATTTGTAAACATATTCTTCATTTAAATACGATATTCTTTTCTTGTTTCGAGAAAATCGTAAAAAATGTTTTATATGATTTGTGAAAGGAAAAAAAAATGTTTTATCAAATGGGAAAAATCTTATTCTGAACTATCAAAATATATTTATTTATTTTATTTTTAAATTAAATATCAAATTTTTTGAATAAGAATAAAATTTCTATTAGGATATTTGAAATATATAAATCCTAATAAATATATACCTGTTAAACAATTTGTCTTAAGGGTTAAGTTTTATACGTTTAAGAAAATAATTTCAATTAACATATATATTTTTCTACTGCTTGTTTTAAAGCTTACAAAATCTTTTGCAAACTTTTTTAATGCCATTAAAGTTACATATTTTTTTAATGTCTCTGAACCTAAAAATACTTACTTCAAATTTAATTGCTTCTATAAAAAAATAAGATTCTTTGTTAAAAATTTGATTTTGAATAAATACATATATACATACATGTGTAAATGTATATAAATAAATAAATGAGTAAATATATATATATATATATATATATATATATATATATAATATTTAATATTTATGAGACCACATTTCTAATTATTTTGAAAAGAACTATAAAAATTATACCAGTTTTCTTGATTTATGTTGCTAAAAAATTAGGTATTTAATACTTAACTATTACTCTAACTTTAATTCTTTAAAGCACCTCAATACATTTATTTAAACATGAACTGTGCTGTTTTTGTGTTTATTTTCACATTATTACTAACGTAAATCCTAGTTCATAATTTCAATTTGATATAGAATTCACTGTGTTAGAAAAGTGATTTTAGCATTTTAAATCCCTATAAAAGTTGTGCATATTCTTTCTTATTTATTTCATATTTCATATTTTATTAACTTCTTTTAAAAATTTCAATTTTTTCTAACGAATTTATGTTTTTATTTCAATTGTTTATATGACACTCACTGAGATTGATGAACAGATATTACTTCTAAAAGGAGAAGAAACTCTGTTCTTCTATTTTATGAAGCAATGTTTTCACATTTGAAGCAACGGAAAATATTTATTTTTATAGATTTTAGATACGTATTTTCACTGTATTAAAAAAACATATGTCAATAAATCCAATCGAGGTTTTCCTAAACGGAGGCAATTTTTCATCAGTTTACAACTCAGAACTATATTTATTTTTGAAAAATTGAAAAGAAATGATGAAAATAATTTGCTAGAAATAATATTGTTATATATTTGTCGATATTAGATCAAAATTGGTTTTCTATGATATCCTCGACTTTATTTCAAGTAATCTCAAATTTTCAATAATCCCAAATTTTTCCTTTTATCAATTCCTGATAGAGAATAAAAATAAGGAATGCGCTTAACAAATAGGAATAACATTTTTATTAAGTTTCATCCTTTTAAATGCAATACTAAAATAAATATTATTTTATGAAAATATGTTTCCCTTATAAATATATTTATTGTTTTTAGATTAAGTTAAATGTATATATTTTAAGCAGAAAATGTTTTGATCGAATTTCATGAAATTTCATATTTGTCTTTATTTCTATGTATCATTTAATTTTTGATCAAAATTGTTATGAAGTTGTTGATCTAAAGTAGACGATTTAGGAATAGAATTTTCTGTAAGACTTTTACTTTTCATCTAGATTTTAAGGTAATGTAATAGTTATAAGAAATTTTCAATTTATAGTAATTAATATGATTTAAAAATTTTACCAATTTTCCAATTATTTCCAGATTTAGAAAACTAATTATTTAAAATAATGTATTTGAAAGGTAATGTTTCATTGTAAGATAAGCTTACTGTTAAATTGGAATTAACTCCATTTTGCTATAATAAAATTAATAGATTTTTCTTATTGTATAATTTCCTCGCGTATTTTTCCAAATTTTATATGATTGATTCAATAGCCTGTTTCTCATTTTCTTTTATTTTTTTAATTAAATGTGTCATTAAAATAAATAAAATTTATAATTATAAGTGTAAATAGTGGTAAAATATTTATTAATTATATATCATTGTTTGATGTCAGGTACATTAGTAATACTTAATATTGTGGAAAGAATTTAATTTTATTTCTCAAAATGGATTGAAAATAATAATAAATTTATGTTTATGTCTTATAAATAGTTAATTTGAAAAGTAAATTAAAATATCATTTCTTAATAAAGTTTTATTAAATTTCAAGTATGTAATAAATATTTCAGTTTTCTGTTTAGGCTTTTTGATGATCTTAACAGTTCAAGCTTCCATTTTTATCTCAGATAAGTTATTATTCGAATTATTTTATCTCATATTAAATTTAAATATACTTTTTGTTTAAAATAATAAAATAACGGAAACATACTGCAAGAAATAAGCTCTGTAAATGATTAAATATTTCGTAATCTAAAATTAAAATAATCTAATAATAATAATAGTAAAAATTTCTAAAAATTAAGATTATTTATGGAACTTAAAATAAATGATTTATCTATAATAAATGATATATTCACTGTGTACCAAGTTTTAATCATATTTTGCTACGTTATTTGTTTTGCTGAATTCAAGAATTATTTTCCAAATTAAATTAAAATCAATGCTAATTTTCAAATAAACTTTAAAGCCTGAATATTAAAAGTGATTCATTATCGAAACTGTATTTTTACTTAAATAATTAATTAATTAAGATTTAATTTTTGAATGAATTCATCGACTGAAATTCTCTTTAAAAAAAGTGAAAGTTATAAAAATATTAATTTCAGTGTAGCATTAGACTGAAAATTTTGTATAATTTTTTCAATGACAAAATGTTTTTTGCATATGTTCAACCATTATGATTGAATGTGCAAATGTTGACGAGATAACATATTTCTTTATTTGCACACTTGAATCTTCCTTACATGAACTAATTTTTCTTTCTGTAGATTAAAAATATTGGAAATACTTTCTAATATTTCACATAGAATTCTTACACATATGATTTGACAGTTTCCTTTAAAAAGTTTACTTTTCTTCACAAACAAAGAAATATTATCATGAAGTGCTTTTTAAAATGCTAACCAAAAACATAAAATACAATTTTATGCTATCATATATAGAAAATGATTTCAAACGTACAAATCAATAAAATATTTCAAAATATCTTCAATTTATAAAATAATAAGTATTTTAAACTTTTTTTTTATCTAGCATACTTAAAACCAATTCAATTTAACCATATAGTTGTTGATTGTTTTGTTTAAAATAAGTAAACTTCCTATATATAGGACAAATTAGGAGAAAATAATAGCAATAAATTATATTCATACCTATACTTATGTTAAGTAATTAAAATGCTTAATTGAAAAGTTAAAATCAAAACAAATTATTTAATTTTAAATAAGAATGATCGTATAATTGGAAAAACATAGTTTATACAAGTATATAGAAATTAATATTTCTTTTGCAAAATATGAGTTTCCTGATTAATTTTTAATAAGCTTGTAATAATTAACGGTTCATTTGCTGATAAATTTGCTGCCAAAAATAAGTTGTAAAAACAAATAGAGGTACAGCTTTATCATTTTTTCATTTTATCGTTATTTTCTTAATTATTAAAAAACTCATCAATTTTATCCCAAAAGTTTCTTTGAAATGTCTTTTTTAGGATTTATTTAGACGAATTCCCTAAATTTCATATATATTACTTTTATAGATATAAATACATACAAACTAATAAAATAGTCCTGATCTCTATTACGCTAGGAATTAAAAACTATACAAATCAAGTGAAATATGTAATTCTAAGCAATTCTGAGTAAGTGTTAAACTACATAACACAATACATAGTCATATAAATAGATTATTTAATTTCTTATGAAAATACTCATAAATTTAATTTACAAAAATAAATGTTAAGGCTTAAAATAATTTAATTGTTAAAATAAATTGATTATAAAAAATTTCCATTTATATAATCCACATTTCATTTTTTTGTTAAGGACATGTACTCATTAAACTGCACAAAAAATTGAGAATGTAGGAATGCTTATGGAAAAATTGTTTATTATTCCATACACATGGAAACAATAAATTATTTAAATCAAAATTTATAACTTATTTATCAAATATTCTTACAACTAAAAACAAACTTTATTTTAAATTATCGTTTAATTTTTGAAGTCAAACAAAAGTAAATTTTTAATTATGTAAAAGATTAAACAATAATCAGTTAGAAAAAAATATTTTACACTTAATATAAAAATGATATATTAAACGAAAATTTTCATCATTTTAGTGAAATAAATACACAATTTATAATTTATTGCAGTTTTCTAAATCAAAAGAGAATAAGTACTTGAAACAAGTAAAAAAGTAACGTTATTGAATAGAATGAGAAACAATTTCCACTTTCAAAATTATATTAACTGAAATTTAAGGGTTAATTCATAACTCCTTTATTCAATATATGAGCAAGTGTAAAATATTATCATTAATTTAAAATATTTAGACATCTTAAAATCTCATATTCTATTATCCATTACTTCTTTTCAATGTTGGTAATAATATAGACTAAGTCAACCTTTCGGGTCTACGAAACAGATGGAACAATGTCTAATGGAACGAAGCGCTATAGAGTTAAGATATTTTAATATCCGCATTGAACTGAGAGACTTCTCATAAATGTTAGGCTATATTCACATTTTAAGCTTGAAAGTTCTTAATTACAACTATAAAAGATGATCCTGGATTTAACCCATTGTTTCACTGAGATCGAACATATGTTTTTTTCACTTTGAAAAGCGTGGTTCTATCATATAAGATGTGACATAAACCTTGCAAATTATCAATAAGTTGTTAAGTTAGTGTTTTCATCATTCTTATATTTTGATAATAATTCAACATAGAATTCTGAGAGAGATTACTCTTTTAATTCTAATTTCATAGAGTTATGGTAAGATCTTTAATAATGCTATAGTATATACCTTTACGAAAGGTTTTTACAAGATTCTATTTCTTAATTATAAATTCGAATTTCTTTAAGCCTATTTTAAAATTTTTGAAATCAGCTGCTTTTGTATTAAGTTGAAATGTTACATTTATCTTTCGAAACTAGGCAACTATTGGTATAAAAACTAATGTATTATTTTAACGGAAATCTGGATATGATAAATTTAATAAAGGGCATTGCTTAATCGATTATCATTCATGAAAAATATACTGGATAATATTTCTTCTATGAATGAATGATTTTTTATAATTTGTGGAAGTATTGATTTTATAGTATTTAAAAAGTAGTCTTTTGAAAGAAAATAAATTCTGTTCAGTTACTTTTAATTTGTTTCCATATCATTATCAGATAGGAAATACATTTATTTTTCAGGAATATAATTATTAAGAAATATTATAAAAATGAAGTTTTTAAAAATATTCGTTGATATTAGGCAAGCTAAGTATAAAAGGGTAAGCTTTAAAGAAAATACAAATCATTAACGAGTTTTGAAATTTCCAATGTTTTATTTACAAAGATTCAATGGCTTTTTTATAAGTTGTTAGTATTTTAAACTACTTCAAGATAATTTATTGTGGTAATACATTTTTATGTACATATTTAGCATAAAATAAAATTTTAAACTTTGATAAAGATTGGAGCATTATGTAAAGGCATATTAAGTAAATAGAAAAAATATAATTAATAATATAGGTAAATTGCATATATTATTCTAATAGAATAGTGTACTATAAGTTTTCATTAACTAAAATTAATGAAAAATGATTTAAATAAAGTACTCTTATTGTAGTTTTTAAAATCATTAAAATAGTAAGTCTTTACTGGAAGATTCTTGATATAAACTATTAAAAACATCAATAAATGCTTAAATGAGAAAATTTTTATTCTAAATATATGAAGCAACATTAAATATATCATGTTAAATTCCAATTTGAAATATATTATGCAAATTAAATAAAAGTTTAAGCTTCAGAGTTCAAATTATTAGTGATTAATTTAGAATATTCCCCAGTAGCAAGCAGGTTATAATAAATAAATAAAACTCTTTATTGAGAATATATGAAAACTAATTTTAATTACATTTAAATTCTAAGGCGATTTGCGGTTGAAATCTTTAAAATTTATCTCAATTTTGACCGTTTTATTCAAACATTCCAAAGCCAATCTATTTTTTGTTATATACATTTAATTTTTATGCAATAAAATATTTTACGTTTTAAATATTTACTTTCAACACTCATTTGCATTTTCAAGTCATAATGACGAATGGTTGTTTAATTATGTTAATATTTTTCCACACAAGAGTTATTTTAGAATATTATAAAACTAAAGTTAACTCGTCACTAAAATATCTCTCATATTTTTTCAACTATTGTATTTGCTCAAAACAAAATGAATTTAGTTAAACTTTAAATTTGAAAAATAATAATAATAATGAAACTATAAATTCGATAGATTTTTAAAACGCAAAGGAACATAATGGACACAAAATATGAGTAAAAATTTGTTAATTAATAATATGATCTATAATGATATATTTAGAGCAATTTGGAAAGTTTTATGATTTAAAATTACCAGATATTTAGAAAATTTCCCAATTATTGGAAAATTGTAATCAAATTTACGACAGAGCTATAATTTTATTTCAATGTTTGAAATTACATCTGACGTGCCCACAGATATAACAATCATAATATACATCTCATAGATTGAGGGCATTGGTTTTATTTAAAACATGATACAGTTTTCGAAGATTTAAATATATCAAATGAAAGTACTATTTAAAAATTGTGCGGTATAATATTATTGGCATGATAAAAATTATTGAATTTTCGTATGTCTAATTGAATCAGATTTAAAAATAAGAATATAAATTCAGTGAAAATGAATTTAACTAGAATTAAAGATGAACTTGATTAAAAAATAAATCATTAAATTGCAAGAGCACCTTTTCACATCACACTATTTAAGCAAAATATTTTGGATTATATTTGTATAATCTAAGAGTTAAATAATATCAGATACGTGTTAAAAAATTCTTTTTTTTTTAACAGTGTGTCTGCTATCTTTCATATTATTTAAAGTATGTTTATAATCATTTTAAATTTTTTTTAATCTTCGGGAAAATAATTTATATCGCAGAGAAGCAGCCTTACTTTTTTTGAAAATTTCAAGGGAATATGTTTTTTGAAAGGAAAATTTTTATTTACTTTTCAGAAAAAAAATTAAAAGATGTCAAAAAAGAAAAAAAGGCTTAATTCCATTAAAAAATGTAGAACTTTAACAAAGTTTATGTTGAATTATTTCGCTGAAATTAACAAATATTATAAATGAAGAAGTCCATGAATTTCTTAAATTCTCATCATTAAATATATAAAAATAGAAATTATCAGTTAATAACTAATATAAAATTATATTGATAAATTAGAGAAATATATAGAAATGTTATAAGAAATTTATAAGCCAATTATGAATTATCAGAGTAGTAATTTTTTACATCTATGTCAACTTTACCAATAAATAAATAATTCTATTTTTAGTACTAACATGTTTGTACATCAATGGGCTTATTAGCAATAGGGACTTATAATTTTTATATAATCTGGATTATACAATAAAGATTTCCTGATTAAAAGAAAGTTGCACTTAAAAATTTATAAAACTTAAAAATATTTTTCAAACTGAGACATATACATATTTAGTTGCATGTAAATTAAATATGTAGTATTCATATTTTAGTTATATAATTTATTGTCTTTTAAAAGAATAATTTTTAAATATTATCGTAAATTCATAGTTAATAAGTCCATTTAATTTTTATTCAAAGTGTATGTTTACCAACAATTTTTAAAAATCTTAATTTTTTTTAAAAATGAGGTCTTCGATATCCTATTCAGTGGTTGAAGTAACTTGATTGGTTACGGCGTTTGTTCTGTTATCAAAAAGTATCGAGTTTGAATTCCTACCCAAACCAAAAACTCTCAAGTTCGCTAATGTTGGCTAATGCACGTTAAATTTGTATTGGTTGCAATTATCTGCATGTGAAATGTAGATCTGGGGGTTTCTGCTTCGCATCTTCTTGTAATTTACGAAGACACACAGAAAAGCAAGTAGCTCACAGAAAAAACATGAAATTATCAAAAGTATAAATTTTTTAAAGATGAAAGAGTAGCAAAAATAACAAAAGACTTTTTACCAAAATATATTATGAAAAGACTTTTATTTTAAAAAAATAAAAATTATTTTAAGCATGTATATTTTTATAATTTTTTTAATGGTAAAGTTTAAATTTTTCTCACAAACAAGGGCTTTGCAGTCAGAAAATCTAAAATTTTCAAGACCATCTAATTACAACTGTTACCAAAAATAAACTTCTCTTTTTGTAATTGAGATTAATATTTAAATTTAAGAAACTTCTTTGCATTTTAAATAAGACCTATAATTTTATATTATTTTCTTTAATTTATGTAGGAAAAAAAAGGATTACATAATTTGGTGTTATGAATAAAAGGTAGTATACTCGCTTTTAAGTGATAAGGATTATATAAGACACAGTGAAAAAAAAAGAGAATAGTTTCGCCATTTATTCATTTTATTTTTTGTCATATCATTTTTATGAAATGTTTAGTTTTTTAATCAAAGAAACAATATAAAAATACATGAAATTGAAAGATATATTTTCATAATCTCATTTGATATTTCAGATAGAAAAATAACAATGAACAAATCAGTGTAATTTTGAAAAAAATATATATAACGTGAAAGAAAGATTCTCTAATAAGGTTTACTTATTAGAGAATCTTTTTAATAAGTAAACACCAAACAGTGCCACCAAGGAAACGTTTTTATAAGAATATGGGAAGCTGTAATAATCATTTTCCTGCTTTCGAATATTTGTGTCAATTTAAGAAAACTGTATCATGCAATATTTTTCTTAGTAAAAGAGATTTTAACATTTGTAATTGTTAAAATAGGAAGAGTTGCACACATATACGATGTTGTGAACATTTTGAAATTCTAAATAAGTTTTGATTGTAAAATAAATATAATTTCTAATTCTGTGAATGAAAATTTAAATTCCTTTTATTGATTGATATATTATTTAAATTTTATGAAAAGCAAAAATTAAATTCTCTATTTTGATAAAAACCTTTGGCATAATACTAATTACAAATTTATAATTGAAATAATACTGAGAGAAAAAATATTCCTGTCAATAAATAATACCAAGGTTTGAAAATAGTTTAAGGCTATTTTTTTTAAGGATTTGTAACAAATTTTAATTTAAAACATACTTTTACATTAAATTTTGAAAATAAAGAAAAGATTATCAGCTGGACATAAAAAGAATTTATTTCGAAACTGAAGTCTAATGTAGATTCTGCATATTTAATAAAAATCATGAATTAAAAGATTTAGTAGGTTTTGGTTTTATTTTTCTTTTATATTGCTTTTTGTATTTATTTTAGTTTTTCATTAATGAAAACGAATATTTAGAATTTAAAACTAGTTAATTACTCTCAGTAAGTTCTCAAAAAACAAATAAATTAATAAAACTACTCTTTAAAAACAGTATAAATTTAAATTATAAATTTTAATATAAATATAAATTTTAAAATGCAAAAATATAAAATAGATTATTATGTTGGACTAAATTGGGGCTGAAAAGAATTTATGTCAAATATTAAAAATGATTCGAATCACAAAAATGCAAAGATTTTTACTTTACAAATTAATTATGTAAATTTGACCCATAAAAATTAATTAAAATATTTTAAGTGTACCGAGAAATGTAAACATTGTTAATTTCAGTTGATTTGAAAAAATTGAACTCATATGACATGTTGAATTTCCTATAAAAAGAAGAATAAAATTATTA
The DNA here is from genome assembly GCA_026290005.1 of Latrodectus geometricus. Taxonomy (NCBI): domain Eukaryota; kingdom Metazoa; phylum Arthropoda; class Arachnida; order Araneae; family Theridiidae; genus Latrodectus; species Latrodectus geometricus. The sequence continues at coordinate 12,758 of JAPDSC010143913.1, forward strand.
TATATGGAATCAATATTCATTAAAAATGCTTAATATATCATTAAATATTTATATGTTTATGTCAAAGCGTTTATAAATCAGCCCATTGTAATATGATTTAGATTTGAACTTAATATTTAAGAAAAATATTTTTGTGTTGTTCAATTTTGAATCTAGGAAGTATGTGTTCTCTAATTCTATTACTATTCTAATTCTACTAGTATTACTAATTTTTAATATCTAATACAAAAATTACTAATTTACATATTTTAACTGTCATTTTATTTTTGTAAGGGAAGAAGAAGTATCTTAGAATATTGTTTTAAAGTTTTATGTTGTTTTGTCACGACAATGATTTTGAAAACTGCAAATGGAAATTTTAGCTTACAAGCAGCTGTAACTGACAGCAGCTGAAGAATGATAATCTTCTAGTGGAAATCTTCACTCGAAATGAACTTAATTATTTCCAGACTTGAGGTGAGAATATAATCAATGTTTTGATATAAAGATAATCATTCTAGGTGTTGATAAACTGCATCTTATTTAGGTGAATAAATAGGTTATCAAAGGCTGGATTTATCTGTAGAAAATAGTTGAATGTTGGAAAAGGATAATTAATTATATTTTAAAAATAACAAAATTTTTAACCATTTCAATTTTGAGTATTAATTTGCACATTCTTATTCTTAGATTTATTATTTTTTCCGTCTTTACGTGAAAAAAAGAGAATATAAAATCACAGAAAATGTGCTTTTAAGTGCTTAGTAGTTATTTTTATAGTGGAACAGATTTTCTTTAATGTTAAGAATAAAC